>CAIGRT010199458.1:0-12010 GCA_903798405.1 Fraxinus platypoda | reverse complement strand
ATTCAAGAAATGTGAATTTTGGTTGAATACGATAGGTGTCCTAGGGCATGTAATCACAGCACAAGGAATCGAAGTAGACCCAACACTAATAAACATTCACCAATATAACATAAATAACTTAGGATTTGGCTAACAAATATGGAATAAACAAAGAGTTATCTTGATAATATTCTTCTTGAGTATTTTCTTATGTATCAGTATTCAAAATGATTATTCCTGATCCAAAAGTCTTTTTCCCTTTACAAAGACCACATATTTATAGTGTTCTAGCTTACGTGGTATCCATTGGATCAAAACCACGAAACCTCATCCCCTAGACTGAAGCTTCACGTCACTAAGTTTGTCATACAATAAATATGGTGATAATGGGTCAGCCGCCCTATACATTAGGCTGACACACCTAACACTTTATTACAAACATTACATCAATCATTCCTAAAGATTTTCTACGGATCTTATAGGACAACTTCAACTTCAGGAACTTCAGGAGAACTAAGGTCTTCTGCCGAGGAGAACTTTGTATTGATGGTTCCCACTATGAAGAGCTTCAGCTTCTTCACTGATTTCTTGTAGCACTTCGTCTTGCAACTTCAACCATCTAGATAGTGATTCGGCACATGGGCTTTAGCTTTTGTTTACCTATTTGATTTTGACCACTTAGGTCTTTGTTGATTTTCCTTTATTCGGGGACTACGACGTGATACTTTGATCGTAGCCTCGGTGGTGAGGGACATAACAATAGTCCCCCAAGTCTAGGAATGTTTATTTATGTAATGCATGGACTTGTATGAGAATTTTTTTTTTGTTTGGGGTAGTTTTTGCTTTACACACCACAATATGATCCACATGAATTACCTATCCATGTTCTCTGAAGCTGTATACCTGTAGAACTCTTAATTTCTGGAATAAATTGGAGAAGTACTAATAGGACAGATTTGTCTGAGGGTGCATTCTCAGAAGTTGCTTGTATATCTGAAGCCTTACCCGAAGTGGTTGAGGTGAGGTGCCTCTGGCACTTGGTGAGGCTGTGGCTCATTAATTATAAAGAATTATATTTTTTAAAATATTGGAAAGACGAGGAGTCCTCAATTATTGTTCCCAAATGATTTGCTATTTCATATATTTTCAAGAAAAGACAACTAAAGCAGTTCGTCTTCCCATACACGCAATCGTCATCACATTTAATGTGCAATGATGGCTGTCTTATGTGTGTCCTACAAAATGAGATGGATTAGAATACATGAAACTGACGGACTAATCTGGATCGTAGAAGATGAAAAGTCTGACATACTGAGTGGCTCAGATTTAAAGATCAAATAAACGGTTAGATGACCCTATCGACATTTAACGATTGGGATTAAAGGTTCCTGCCTATAAAAGGCAACAGTTTGGGGCAAAAAAATCACTTCACCATTTTACGAAATCAGCAAATTTATTTCCCAAATCTCTCAATCTTTCCTTCTTCCTTTGCGTCAGTACTTTCTGGTAACCTTTCTTCACCGCTGTCAAGTAATCGGTAAGTATTTAAAAACTTTTAAACTCAAGAATTAGATGTCTTCTTCACACACTACTGTGGGGACCTAGATATTAGCCAAGTGGCTTCTGAGATGGGGATAACAATGACAAACACTGTCGACCTGGTTCGAGCTATCGACAGAGTGTTCTACCTCTTAGGGAGGGTATAATGAATAATGGAGGGCCTTGGGGTAGCCAAAATCCCTTCAACCGTCAATGCGTCCCACCTAGCTAATCTTAGGGAAAAATAACATATCCCATACGATATTGAACTCCTATCCCCATTTTCTGACGAGCGTGCCTATTTTCCAAGGGAGAGGTGCGTCGCCGTCAGTGAGTTTTTTTCGAAGGCGGGGCTTCGCCTACCTCTTCATCCATTTTTTAAAGCCATTCTTAGGTTGTACGAGCTAGTTCCAACCTAGCTCATCCCCAATACTTGCGCCCAATAAGTTGGGACCTACTTTTTGCTAAAGGAGACCTCCCTTGGAAGGGATATGCCCCTGTACGTCTTCCAGGCCATTTTTCAATCTAGGGTCTTGGGAAATGGGAACTCCAAGGGATCGTACTCATTACGTCCATGGGGGTCGTATTCTCCCTTCGTCTTAGGTCTTCCATCCTCCATCAAAGGATGGAAGGAGACGTGGTTCTAGGTGAGTGAGAAAAGGGTGCGTGGACATAGTCCCCTACGTAACTGCTCCGACCTCCTCGTGAGTGCTACACTTGTCCTTTTTTTTAATTAATGTTGATTCGAATCTTAACCTTTTTCTGATGTCTTGCAGATTCAGTTGAATGTTTCGAGCTTAGTCGAAGTAAGTGGGAGATTGTCTGGAACATTTACCAATGCATCTCTCATCATGTGAATTTGACCGTTTAATCAGTTCCAAACAATTTTTTGAAGAATTTGGTTTAATGGCCCGAAAAGGTAATATCAATTTTCATTAATATCAATTTTTAAAAAGTCATGTTTTGCTTGTTTACATTACTATTGCTGACCTTATCCTTTGTGTTTGTAGAAAACTTCGAGAAGAAGAGGCATCCCACTCTTGATATGGCCATAATCTTTGCTAACACCTCCACTATTGGGAGGAAAGGGATAAAGCCCTCATCTGTTGCTATGAAGCGAAGCAAGTGAGAGACTAAGTAGAAAAGGTCAGCCGGGAGGCTGGTAGCCAAGAAGGAGAAGGGTGACCTCCCCTGAAGGATAATGGGAAAAGAATAGTAGATGAGGTCTCCAAGAAGAAGGTAGATCAGCAGCCACCCCACCCCCACGTTCCAAAGCCCCTGCTGGGGAAAAGTTGATGGCAGCCTCAATAGTTACGGCCAAGGTGGGCCAGAAGAGGTCAATTGTTGTGGAGCCATCAGGGCGAGGTCGTCGATGAAAACTAGAACAAGGGGATCGATGGCTTTAGATTCGACTTGCGCCAAACTCGCAGTTATTCGTAGGAGTGATGAACTGGCTCCAGAAGTTTTAACCATGCTTTCTCCAGAGGTCCAAACTGCTACCTCCACTTTTCACAAGTTCTGGATAAATAGGTGGTAGAACTTCGTGGAGATCAGCGATGCGGTGGACTTCTCAGCCACCATGTTAACCAAGCGGGGAGGGCCTTCGGGGTGGCCATTGAGGCTAAAGCCCTCTTTAATAAACCTTCAAAATAAATAAGGAGTTTGTGAATAAAGTTTCTCAGGCCTATGAGGTAGCTAGCAAAGCCAAAGCTGGGGCACTGAAGAAGTAGAAGACTAAAAAGTCTGTGAAGCTCACTTCGGTAATTGAGGAGATAGAAAATTGGAAGAAAGATGTCCACTTATCGCAAAACGAAGTAGCTTCTCTGATGAAGTGGGTGGAGACATCGAACATCCATCAAAAGCTAGCTGGTGAGGCCTTGGAGAAGGCCAATAAGGAAAATGCTACCTTAAAGCAGCAGGTGGATGAATTGTACAATAGAGTCACTGGCTTGACAGATGAGGTTGAGACGATGAGAGAGGAGGTTCAATCAATTGGTGAAGTGTTGTAAAGTACTACATCGCCAACTTCTACTTAACGAAGGTGTACCAAAGCTTCGCAAAATACTAGCGGAGGTATGCATATACCGAAATGGTGGAGTGGATTGAAGTCAACTCTCAATCTTTCGATACCTCTAAGTTCTGGTCAGAGTTTTTTAGAAGAGGGAGATCAAGATCCTCAAACTTCGTCAGAGGGTAGCAAAGTGATTGAAATTGAAGATGACGTTGCTAAAGAGGCTCTTGAACCTGTGGCACCCGACGCCATAGCATCCCTTGCAGCTCCCCCTTCCCCAACTGTTTGTTGATATGTTGTATTTCATCCCCAATTGTAAATATTTTACTCAATGAAAAGATTATATATATATATATTCATTTCATTTGCAATTCATTATTCAACCTTGTAATTTTGTACAAGTGTTAGAAGGTTGTTTGCCTTTCTAGCCTGACATATGAGCTGTATGCACTTCAGTTTTCAAACTTGTAATTTTACACAAGTGTTTGTAGTTCGCGTCCTTTAGTTATTCCTCTTAGTATGATGTTGAGGGATTCACCCATACTGAGGCTCTTATTTCATAAATAGCTGAATTTTTCCTTTTTTGAGCCAAAACAGTGAAATGCTAAACTGTTGAGGCTATTATTTTATAAGTAAGTGAACTTCAAAGTATGCTTTTAAGAATTGTGCCAATGATTTGATGTTTTTACACATCACTAAGGAAAGACAACTAAACTTTATCCATAACTTAAGGCCGAATGAAGTATCTTAGACCCTAGTTGATGATGTAGTAGAGTTAGGAGACCAAGATGGTGGTTTTTTGGATGAAGCTTCGGGTAAAAGAACCCCAACTGCGGAAGCACCTACTACGGAGGTGACAGACTCCCTGGAAACTTTAGCATAGTATAGGATTTTTACTTTGCTCTGTATTATAGAGTGATATTTAAGTAATCATGATGATTTCCATAAACAAATTATAACCTCCAAGCTTTGGGACGTCCATAAGGCACATATGTTTCTAATAGTTAACGCCTCGAAATATCAATATAATGACCCCCTTTTAGGCTTCAACTTTTTCTTTCAAGGCACATGTACTTCCCTACATGGTGGATAGCTCATCCAGATAGCTCATCCAGGTAGGATCTTCTCGCATGACATTCAGCTTCGTCATAAGAGGCTTGTGTTATCCGCCTTGGAAAAATAATGAGGTGATCCTTATTGTGATCTGATCCTCTTCTCCAAGCGTTCCCGCACACAACGACCAATCCTGAAAGACCACTCTTTCGTCTGCGTAGAGCTTGTCTTCTTGACAGGCCTACTTTTCTTTGTTCAGCGGGGCTTGTTCGCTTGACGGGTCATGTTCCTTATATGGTGGATGGTTCACCCATAGATGAGCTTTTCCCACGTCATTCAGTTTCATCATGAGAGGCTTGTGTTGTCCATTTTGGAGAAATGATGAGGTGATCCCTATTGGGATTTGGGTGGTAAGGTGTCAAAAAATGCTTCTTAATGCCAAGTTTTTCACATAAGTCTCTAACATTTTTGTTATCAAACTGGCGGCCATTATCTTAGACAATTTAATGGGAATTTTGAACCGGCATATTATGTTCTTCCATAAGAATTTAGAAGTTTTGGCTTTCGTAATCTTGGCCGAAAGTTCGGCTTCGACCCACTTTGTAAAGTATTCAATGGCTACTATAGCAAAGTTTGCGTTGCTCTTTTCCTTGGGTAAAGGGCCTATAAGGTCAATTCTCCATTTGGCAAACGGTCATGAACAGCCCTTCTTCTAAGTTTGTAAGCTTTAACTTTGTTGTTTGGGAGCATTTGAATTTTTAGAAATGCCACTATTGGTTGCATCCATGTAGGCATTCCTTCTACCCACATTACCTCTTTCCCTTTGGTAGTGGAAGGCACCGAGAGGTTCAATCGGCACAATGGTTAGTAGTTTCGAGTCTTTACTACTAACCAACTTGGATAAAGCACCAGCGTGTGCATTTTCATCACGCGGAATTTGGGTTAACTCGAATTTTTCAAAAAACAGGAATAAATTCGTCACCAATTTGAAGTACGGGCCATGCTTTTGTCTCTAACCGCAAAGTTGGGAGTTACTGTTTATGAGTAACTTTCTCACTAGCATTTTTTTGGCTAACCTTAAACATGCAAGTAATGCCTCATACTCTACCACATTGTTAGTAGCCTTGAACCTGAACCTCATTGCGCAGTTGAGCTTGTGTCCTTTAGGGCTAATTAAGACCATTCCTGCTCCTAAGCCTGTGTTCCTAGAAGAACCATCCACGAATAGGTTCCATGGCTTCGTCCATCACGGGACGTTGGCAAATTCTGCCATGAATTCTGCGATGGCCTGGCCTTTGATAGTGGTTCTTGTTTTGAAAACAATATCAAACTCACTGAGCTCAACTGCCCATTTTAGCAATCTTCCTGAAGAGTCGGGTTTCTAAAGTACTTGCCTAAGCGGAAAGTTGGTCAACACGAGTATCGTGTGTGCTTAGAAATATGGCCTGAATTTTTTAGATGCAGTAATCATGGCTAAAGCTAACATTTCAATGTCAGGATAACGGGTTTCAACAGCCAAAAGAGCCTTACTCACATAATAGACAGGCAATTGGTGGGTATCATCTTCTCTTATGAGAACGACGCTAACCGCTTCTTTAGAAATGGCCAAATAGAGCTTCAGCAGATTTGGGTTTGAAGAGGAGGGGGGCTTGTCCTATCTTCAACCCCTGGAAGGCCTTCTCACACTCCTCTGTCTATTGAAACTTTTTACCTCCTTTTATGACCTTAAAGAATATGAGGCAATTGTTAGTGGCCCTTGAGACCACACGCCCAGTTAAGCTTTGTACCTCCTTTGGTTTTTTAGGACACCTCACTCCATCAGAGCTCGAATTTTCACTGGATCCTCCTTTATGCCCCTTTGATTAACCATATATCCTAAATATTTACCAGAAGCAACACAGAATGTACATTTGGGAGGGGTTAACCTCATTTTGTACCTTCGCAAGATTTGGAAAGTTTCATCCAAGTACTTTACATGGTCGTCCGCCATTAACGAGTATGTCATCCACATAAACCTCCATGGTTTTGCCAATGAGGTTGGCAAATATTTTGGTAACAAGTCTCTGGTACATAGTACCTGCATTCTTTAGTCCAAATGGCATCATCTTGTAACAATAAAGACCTCTGTCAGTGATTAAAGAGGTGTTTTCTTCATCCACTAGGTGAAGCGAAATTTGATTATAACCTGATTAGGCGTCCGTAAAGCTCAATAACTCATGCCCAATGGTGGAGTCCACAAGTTTGTCTACCCTTGAAAGGGGAAAACTATCCTTAGGGCAAGATTGGTTAAGGTTGGAAAAGTCTATGCACACCCTCCATTTACCATTGTGTTTCTTTACCAAGACCGAATTTGAGACCCACTTTGGGTAAATGGCCTTCCTGATGCAGCCGTTCTTTATTAGGTTTAGCACTTCATCCTTAAAGGTCTCATACCTTTCTAGGTTGAGGGCCCTTCTCTTTTGTCTATGTGGGGCAACGTTAGGACTAACCCTAGGGTTGATGCCTACCTTGTCATCATGCCTCCATGGAAAGACATCAAGGTTCCTACATAAAAGATTCTTGAGTCTCTCTTTGATCTCTGGGGGTAGGTCGTTTCCTACCTGCAATACCTTACTGGGGTCCTGAGCATCTACTGGGAAGCTTTCTAGCTCCTCCACCTGTGTTGCTCAGGATTCAGACTCAATAATGTGAGAGTCCAATTCGTCATTTTTGACAATATGCTCAAGGACATCCGTCATTTCAGCGTCTTCTCGACTGGAATTTTGGTATCCTGGGGCATCTCCCATATCAACGTCCATTGTTACTATTTTGACGTCCATGGGTTCAGCTTTTCTTATTAAATTGAGATAGCACTTACTTGCTCCTTTTTGGTCAGCTCTAACTGTGGCAACTCCATACTCAGTAGGAACTTCATGAATAGGTGTTGAATAGAGGTGTCAGCCCATAAATCCTTTAAGGCGGGTCTACCCAGGACCCCATGGTAGGCCAATCTATTGTCTACTACCAAAAATTCCATGAAGTTCAAAACTGTCTGGGGTGGCTCTCCCATTTCCACAGCAATGGTTATTTTTCCCCTTGGAATGATGCTATCACCAGTGAACCCATACAAAGGGGTTGTGACTGGGGTTAATTTGTGATCAACAATCATTTTGTCGAAAGTGGTTCCAAAAAGGATGTTGACAGAATTACCATTATCAACCAGCATCCGTTTCAATCGGCTATGGGCCACAACGACCCTTACCACAAGGGCGTCACAATGAGAAAAGTGCACTCCATCGGCATCTTCCTGGTAAAGGTAATAGGAAGTATCTTTCTTTGAGAACTATTCCTCACTATGTAGCTAATCATTGGAGGGTCTTTGGCTTCTCGAGCAAAATTCCTTTGCGAGTTCCTTGTATTGCCCCCAACGTAAGGCCCTCCAAAAATCATATCGATCTCATGGATTGGAACATCTTCCAAGTGGATTGGATTGTCCTTACGTTGCCGATGTGCCTCTCTAGGCCTTTCTCTATCATGTTCCCTTCGCCATGGGGATGGTTTCCGATGGGAGGACATTGCCTCCTCACGCTTAGGCCTTTGATCCTGCCTAGACAGGGGCATGTCCCTAGGAGGACGAACATTTCTTTGGTTGTTTTATATGCTCACCTACCTAGGATGTTGAGTTATATCCCTACAGTCTACTATGTCATAACTATAGGAATGATGATAAATGCAATATTGAGGGGAGTTTGACCTATTCTTAGGTCCTGAAACCCGTCATCGGCCTCTTTCTCTTTGGGGGGCCCTTTGTCCTGATCCAATTTGCCTCATATTAGTTTCAGGGGTTACTTCCTCGTAGGCCAGCTTGGGTACTGCATTGAACGTGGTCATGGAAAGTGCTTGCCTTAAATTGGGAACTTCATTACCAACCTGATTCCATTGGTGATTTATCAAGTGACGGGTAGGTCATGTAATACCCAGACCAGGAAAGCTTAAAAGATTTGATAGGTACTACTCATACCAACAAGGTGCATCTTCTTTTTCGGAAGTCCATCGTTAGAAACTCTACAGTTAAGCGTGGTTAGCTTGGAGCAATTCTATGACAAGTTGCCCAATTGGTACCAGGATTCAACCTAAGTCTCCCATATGATGGAGGTCTTGGGTTCAAATCCTGGGGGACGTGTCAGAAAGCCGTGAGGGGATAAGTGGGCAGAAGCCCATCCCAGAGTGGACAGTGCGTAAGATAACTGCTCCGGTGAGAGGCCGGGTCGTTACAGGTGATCTTCCACATTGTCTCTACGGGGGTTGAAGACCCCTGGTGGCTCTATTTTGGTGATCAATCAACTCCTCATTAATGATTTCACGCCTCATCATTTCTAGTAAAGCACCGTAGCTAGTAGGGTTCTGATTCTTTACATCTCTCAAAAAAAGAACTTTCATGTTTAAATCGGTAACTTGTACTCAATATGTCATCTCGTCAGTAAAACGTGCCAAAAAACCTCTTCAATGACTCTCCAGATTGGTGCCTCATGTCTTGAAGGCGCCGAATAAGAGCCTCTCCCTCCTTGCTGACAGAAAATCCTTTCAAGAACATATTTTTGAACTCCAGCCAGCTCCCAATGATTCCTGGAGGTATCCTATAGTACTGATTTCCGCTGTCCCACTTATAGTTAGATGGAAAGCTCTGCATTTAACTGTCAGCGCGGCACCTCTCAAACTCATGTGTGTTTTGTAATTATTCAAATGCTTGGTCGGGTCGTCTCTTCCGTCATACTTTAGTATTTTTGGTACAGCATAATGACTTGGGACATGAGCATTTTTCAATTCCTATGAAAATGGTAAGTTTTCATCGTCGTCATCGAGTTCACAAGACTTATGGGGTTTATCCAAATCTTCCTCATCAGCCTGATACATAGGCGGTGGATAAGATAGCCATGCCTGGTCCCTTACCATTTTCTAGCTTCTGTGGAGCCTATTTATAGGCAGAACAACATTTGGAGCATGTCCTTGCCTCGTATCCGGTAGTTGGGTCATCGGAGGTGGAGGTGGAAGCCAGTTCCTAAGTGTAGGGTGTGGGTGGGATGGCATATGCCTAATTTCCGCGGGGCTTATTCGGTCAAACACACTAGCATATCTTTGCGGCCTATGTTCTGGTACGTACTCGGGAAGAAAATTATCCTCCACATCAACATAGGCTTCGGTGGGTCGGGCAGAGGCATAATTTGAAGAAATATCAATCCCTACTTCCCTTTCAAAGGGGTTACTTCTCTATCACGCCTAGGAGATGGAAATCTCTGGCTTTGGACTTCACCATCTTACGTGAAGAATCCTTGTTGTGCAAAAGGAATTTGAGGTCCCCCTTGGTTTTGCATCTGCATGAGGAGTTCCTGCATAGCCACGTTTTAGTGGGTGATATTCCTCATGTTGGCTGCCATGGTGGCAATCTCTCAGGTAAGCTGAGCAGCTAACCTCATCCTACCATGCCTATGGTGGTGTGGGGTCGGCGACGGCCCGCTTGGGCCTCTGATCATGGAGCCTCTTCATCAAATCTTCTCTCACCCTCTTAGGAGGGACATCACATTTTGAACTCATTTTTCTCGACTTTCAATTTTTTTCTCAACTTTTAGGGCTTCCTCTTGTTCTTTTTTCAAGAACAAATCATTTTTCAAGGGGTATGCCCAGCTATTCATCGATAAGCATTTCGTCACGAGAATGTTCATGGCTTTATGCATTTTTCCACAGACAGCGCCAATCTTTTGACCCCGAAAAATGTAATGCCAACGTGGACAATAGGTACCGGGCCCACTCACACCCATTCAAGCAAATTCTAGCGAGCTTTAGCCGGAGGATCAACGAGAAAAAGAGAATACGTGAACGCAGTAGATGTTTTACGACGAGGGGCAGAAATGTTCGGGTACCTGTGGTAGATATTAAAATGATTACACTAATAAACAATCACCAATAAAACATAAATAACTTAAGATTTGGCTAACAAATATGGAATAAATAAGGAGTTATCTTGAGAGTATTTTTCTTGAGTATTTTCTTATGTATTAGTATTCAAAATTATTATTCCTGATCCAAAATTCCTTTTCCCTTTACAAAGACTAGTGTTTTGGCCGACGTGGTATCCGTTGGATCAGAATTACATGGCCTCATCACCTAGAATGAAGCTTCACGTCACTAAGTTTGTCATACAATAAATACAGTAACAAGGGTCAACTGTCCTATACATTAAGCTGATACACCTGACACTTTATTACAAACGTTACATCAATCATTCCTAAAGATTTTCCACAGATCTTATAAGACAACTTCAGCTTCAGGAACTTTGGGAGAACTTAGAGCTTCTGCCAAAGAGAACTTCGTATTGATGGTTCCTAATATGAAGAGCTTCAGCTTCTTCATTGATTTCTTGTAGCACTTTGGCTTACAGCTTCGGCCATCTAGGCAGTGCTTCGGCACATGGACTTCAGCTTTTATTTGACCTCTTTGCTTTTGACCACTTAGGTCTTTATTGATTTTTCTTTTTTTGTGGACTGCGATTGTACTTTAATTGTAGCCTCGATGGCGAGGGATATAATAGGGTCAATAGTTCCATTATATTCCTTTAATCGAGTATATTTGAATCTTTCTGGTAGAGTGTATGATAAGACCTCGAGGATAAAAGGAGTGTTAGGGGTGAACGCTCATGTTGCCTAAGCATTCTAAAGCATACCAACTGCAATTCTTTCTTGAAAGATTCTAGCTAGTTCAATAGGATCTATCACAATTATCTGGAACACGAGGTCATGTGAGGTACGCTCAAGGTTTTGACATCACCGTTTCTAGGTATTGGACGAGGGGCTCGAGTTTGAGCATTTTCCATTAAACCACCATGTGGTTGTGGTGCTGGATGTGGATTTCTTCAAGTCAATAGCTGAGTCGTGGCAACTTGTTGACGGAGCTCCTCAATCACTTCAGGAACAATAACTACTGGTAGAGTGTTAGTCCTCTTGATGATTCCTCCTACTGAACCGGAGGATCTTCAGCGGGGGGGCTGGTTTGGAGCAAATGAATTTGCTGGAAAGTGTCTTGAACGAGTGTTAACCATAGTTTTTGGTGGTGTTTCCCACAGACGGTGCCAATGATGCTACCAAAATTCGCACCTGAATAATCTCAAACTTGAGGACATGGAATGAGCACGAACAGAATCCCCTCGATGACTGCAAACAAGTGGAATTGAATCTCCGATTTCTGACACAAAGGCGTTAAGGATGTTCTCATTACCCATTTGATGCTTAAGTTAGAGAGAAAATTTATGCGTAGGGCTGTTGATTACGCCCAAAGTGTTACGCGGTGTTGTAGTATAGCTTTGGGGTATCGTATCTACAGGGAGATGGAAAAATATTTAAAGGATAAAAAGGCTGAATTGTTCTCTCAAATGTGTAATAAAATTCAATATTGAAA
>CAIGRT010199450.1:0-10266 GCA_903798405.1 Fraxinus platypoda | reverse complement strand
TAATTACACAACTTTAATCAATTTAATTTTAACAGTAAGAGCAAACACACAATAAAATTTGGAAAATAAGGAAAATTAACTAAAAATCTACAAAATAAGAAAACATAAACACTTAGAAATTTCGGAGGAAAAATGTGGTTGAGATTCATGGTTTTGCTTAACCGTCACCTAATTAATTTCTCCATATGTCAATTAATAAATTATTCATTTACGATGTTAGACCCGATTTTTCAAATTCAGTTAATAACCTCTCTCGAGCAAAATTAACCATAATTAATTGATTTAACCTACTATATCTCTATGTTCATTCAAACCAAACAACCGCATTAACTATTTGTGAAAATAACTCAATGGATCATTTAGGATTAGGAGTATATCTCCATCCCCTACACAAACCTAGAGTATTTACTATTTGGTCTAAAATGTATAATTTTCTCTCGAACGATATACAAANCTATATCTCTATGTTCATTCAAACCAAACAACCGCATTAACTATTTGTGAAAATAACTCAATGGATCATTTAGGATTAGGAGTATATCTCCATCCCCTACACAAACCTAGAGTATTTACTATTTGGTCTAAAATGTATAATTTTCTCTCGAACGATATACAAATCACTAAACTCAATCATTTAATGGCCAAAATAAATGAAAAGCATTCATCACGATAATAAATACACATGAAAATAAGCATTTTAACATTAAAAAGCAAAAATTGAAATTAATCCAAGCTAGGTTAAGTTTCCACCATAAATCCCAACAATAAAATTTAGCCCATGTTATATAAATGATAACAAATGAGCTATTTATCCAATACAATACAAATGATAGAAAATAAAAAGAAAATATAAGATTAAAGATAAAACCATTTTTTGATGGATTTGCTTGAATCTTGATTCCCCACTTATTCTCCACATTTTCTTTAATTTATTCTCCTTGTTTTGCTCTTGATTTTATCCTCAAAGTACCAAGAAAAAAAAAAGAAAAAGAAGAGAGAAGGAAAATGAAAGAAGAAGGAAAAAGAAGACAAAAGGAAATGAAGAGGAAAGATGAAAAATAAAAATAAAAAAACGAAGCTGCTGCCAATGTCCAGGAATACCCATTTAGGATTTCTAATTTTTCAAATTATTTTCCAAAAATTGCAATCCAAGTCCCTAAGATAATTGCACATTAGGTCCCTCAACTTTGATCTTATACAATTTGGTCCTCAGATTTTGATTTTCATTTTGATTATGCCCTCCATAAATTGCACCCAAGATCCTTCAACTTTATGCTCAGTTCAATTTGGCCCCCAAATTCACAAATTTGCACACTTTTAGTCATTTTTCCTCTTTTTGTCTTTTTCTTTTCCATTTGGATGATTTTTACCTACAAAAGCAATAATTAAATGATTGTGAGTAGAAATTCGCTCATTTAGCTATTAAATAAGTGTGCAAAACACACTTATCAACTACCATGCGACCGCACAGTAGAAAATACTATGCTGCATGGAGTCATGCAGGGAATTCCAGGAGCAAGTTCAGATGAACCATGCGACCGCATCCAATTCTACCATGCGGTCTCATAGGCGAAATTTGAGGCGATATTTTTCCTTTTTCGCGGATTTCCTAATTATAATAGAATTATACTTTTACCATAATTTTGTAATCTTTGGAATATTATGCACGGCTTTAGCTTGATTTTAGGGCTAGTATAAATAGGATTTTCATTCTTCATTGAAACACACAACACATTATTGAGAATTATTTTGCGAGGCAATTTGCTTTTAATCCATTGTTCTTCGTTGGACAATTTGCGAATTTATGAAGAATAGTTTTTATGGTGTTCAAATCAAACGGGTGAGATTTCCAAATAATCAATCAAAAGGGTCAATATTTGATTACGTTTTGTTGGTTATTTTTCGAATCAAATCCAAAACTTCGGTTCTTTGACTTTCTTGGGTTCGATTTCAATCTATTTGTGGGTTTCGTAGTTTGTCGCTACGTGGGTTCACATCATTTCTGTAACTGAGATTGCAGTACATTGATCTTTGTTTCCAAATTATCAGATGTAATACCCCAGGGTCAGAATGGTTGCTCTGATACCATTTTGATAGGAACCTTTGCCTCTGTTACATATTTGTACCTGGGTGCTGCTATTCAAGGGAAATAGTTAGACAATTGAAAGTGTAAAAAGGCTTGTATTGTATTGTAAATTGTTGTAAAGGAAGTATATTGCAGATTGAGTTGCTAATTATGACAAGTTTATTAGAATTGAAAGGCAAATGGAAAACAGGAAATTGAAAGATAGTTCAAGGCAATTTGAGAAGCCCTGTGCTCTCCTTTCTAACTGAATATCACTGAAAACATGCCTTCACATAACCCTCCTTCATCCTATTTATGGACCTCTTCTATAGCTTAATTACCCACTTGCCCCTCCTGCTAACTGAATGGAAGAACTTTCTGGAATTTGAACCGACCTGGTTGCCTCGCAGTTGGATGTATTCACCCCTTTTCTTCTTCTTGCGTAGGTGATCCTAATTGGGGTTTATCACAAAGTTAGTCATCACAGTTGGTGATTGCACATCTCTTTCTTCCCTTTTCACTCTCCTCGCTAAACTTGCTCTGCAAGATCGAAAGACCAAAAAGCTTTTTGCTTGATTTGAATGAGAAATGCCATAGAAGGATTTTTAGCTAGGCATATGGAACTCACCAAATATTTCATGTACTCACACATAAAACACTTAGCCTCTTAATCCACCACCAATCAAGGTGCAGCTCCTCTGCTTGGAGCGAAGACAATATTGTCCCTGGAAGTCATTACAAATCATCAAGAAATTGCATATAAAATATTGGCAAGCCAACTCTCAGCCTCTCGTGCTTTGAGATCAGCTATCTGTGTTTAAAGAAATTGCTTGACGGCAGAGATTGCCCCTTGTACTGTGCTTTGTGTATGGTTTATCAACAGTCAGTGTGAAAAAGGTTGTCTCCTCTATATGTGTATTTTAGATATACACGCATAGGAAGAAGATGTTCTTCATTTTTATTTATTTATTTTTTTGGTGAATGTGTTTAGAAAGGTTGAAATTGACTTTTTATTGTCAAATTAGTCCTTTTTGATTAAAAAAAAAAGAAAAAGAAAAAGAAAAAAGAGAAGAAGATATATGTGAGACATCTTTCACTCTGCCATTTGTTATAGATTATTTACAAAATATGTATTTCTTTGGCTTAATTTCTTTACATATTCTGGTATTGATTTGTTCTTAGTTTCTGTTTCAAAATCAGTTGCTGGAGGCAGAGATAGTGAGGCTAAATCATCTTCGTGATCGTGCTAGTGAGAAGGGGCATAAGAAGGAATATCCTTTCTTTATTATTTTGCATTTTAGAGCATGGAGTGATGTTTGTGCTCCGAGTTCTATAAAAGCAATGTAGTTACTGTACACATAAGGAGCTAGAAGTATAAATTTCTATTATACTCGGACATGATTCACAGGTTAAGAGATGAAGAGGCTCCTTCGAATTTTTTCCTCTTGATATAGTATTGCTTGAAAAGGAAAAAAAGAATTTACTGAAAGGTGGTTTTTGACATAGTTGACATGATAACCCATCACCAAATGTACTTCCTAGAATTGGGACTATAATTGATATCTTGGTCTTTTCGAGAGGCCAACGAGCTGCAGAGGGAATCATGTCACTTTCCATACTGTATTAGTAATATACAATGCATATGCTTCAATCCATCTTTTGTCATAAACAACATTCTGTCTTCGACATTATCGAGTCCTGAACATGGATAAGAAATGCTCAATTATGAACTTGGAATTGTGTGTTTAAAGGTGACATAATGAATTTACAAGTGGGTAATAACGAGAAGTTATTTGCCTGTGTTCATTGCTTGCATGACTCGAGTCGATTGTTCCTGTTCTAACATGTACGGCTTATATAAATCTCCATCATAGATTATTGATTTTTTTTTTCTTCTTCCTCTTATTTCTTATTTCTTGTTTTTTGTATTATTTCTTTTTTCTTTTATTTTTTTTTTTTTTTTTCTTATTTCTTGTATTTTGTATTTTTTAATTCTTACTGTGTCCTCAACTCTGATGTTGTTTTAGCAATGCAATTCACAATATAATAGAAGCTGCAGGTTAGCAGTCATCCATGATTCCAGTTCTCTTATTTTCTCTCGTTAAGAGAAGAATTACCAATACAAGTTTGGGTGTGTTTATCTTCTCTTTTTTCTTGTCACTGCAATGTTGACATGACAAAAGATCTTGCCTGTCTCTCCTGGCTTTCTTGACTATCTCACGCTCAGAGAGTATGTAGAGAAGTTACAGCTTTTGAAGTCTACCGAGGAACGCCAACGGAGACTTCGTGAAGTTCCAGAGATTCATGCTGATCCAAAAGTGGATCCAAAATATGGATCAGAAGATGATGCCGAAGGTGGTACTAACAGTAAGCAAGGTATGTAACATTATTTAGCTTATACATGGAATTTTTTTGTCTTTCCATTAGTTGTTTCATTTGCATTTCTTGTTAATTAGGATTCTCAGTGATGCTGGTCTTATTATGCAGATGGGAATGTGAGGCCAAATGTTTCTGGATTTACTCGAAATGGAAAGCAACGTTTAAAAAAAGGTGAGGTTTGAAAAATTATCCAGTGATAGATCATATATAAGTTAAGAGACCCTGTAACTTAATTATAGAGTTCTGTAAATATATCTTACTCAGGTAAAGAAGAAGGATCTATCCAGACAAAGAATATGAATGAGAGAGCTGATGCATCTGGATCATACTGGTCACAGAAACATGCAAGTCCAGTCAATATCAGTATATTAGCAAATGGTGGCATGAGTGATCAAGCCATGCGGATGTCTGGATCAGAAACTTCAACAGCTACCGTGTCCTTGGAAAATTCACCTCATGCTAACTATACTGAAACTGAAAAATTGTGGCACTATCGTGACCCTAGTAGTAAAATTCAAGGACCATTTTCCATAGTGCAGCTGCGTAAGTGGGGTACAACTGGACTCTTCCCGCCTGATATGAGGATATGGACAAATAATGATCAATATGATTCCTTGCTTCTGACTGATGCTTTAAGTGGACAGTTCCATGGATCATCACAGGTACTGTATAACTTCTCTGCACAGTCACAGGAACTTGGGGCTGCCCGTGATAATAGATTACTTAAGTCCGACACTGGGGGGAGTGAGGATATAAATAAAACTGGTAGAGACAGTAATCAAACAGAGGCAGCGTTGCACTGTAGTAATTTGCATGCTTTGTCCAATAAAAATACCGAAATTGTGAGGCCAGATGGATCTGGTTCCTCGTGGCCACGATGTTGGGATTTGTTGAATGAAAATAATTCCTGTACTGGCAAAGTCCAAGCAAGTAATGTGGCTCCTTCATCAAGTGTTGGGCAAACATATATAGCTCATCTGGATCGAGGCCACAAAAGTGATGGGTTTGACTATGGTTCACAATGTGGAGACAAGAATACAAGGGGACCAATGGAAGTTCAGATGAGTGGTGGGCATGATTATGAAGATCAATCTAATAATCAGATCCAACTTGGTCAACCTTCTAAAGAAAATGTGAGATCTTCACCCATTAATTTAAACTCGAGCATCATGGATTCTACCTCTGATCTTTCTGATGTGGCCAAGCTGCCTAGCTCATCTAAACAGGATGGCTACATTGACATCTCAGATCTTCCTAGTCCTACACCCAGGACAAGCAACAAGGATTGTGAAGTTCAGACAGCTGAAAGACAGCCATCAATGTCTTCAAATTTTCCAATGCAAAATTCAGATATCATGGAGGTGCCAACTTCTACCCCCAAGTCAAACAATGAAGATCAGGGAGATCAGGTTGCTGTGACTAAGAAATCTGCATTGACGAGTTTGCCTGCTTCAAATATTGGCACTAGTTGGGGCAGTGCTTCTAGTCTAGTAGTGACTGGGGCACATCTGCCTGAAATGGCCGATGAATGGTGTGGATATTCCCCTACACCTGCTAAACAATTTGTGGAGGAATGGGATTCTGATCTTGTCCCTTCATCTTCACTGAAACCTCCTGAAGTTACACATGCACATTTTACTACTGCAACTTTAGATAGTAACCAACTTAGTCAGTCTCCTCCATCCCTTCCTGTCCCAACTTTACCTGATTGGCAGATATCAATTAATGAGCCGATTGAGTTTGATGCTTTGGGTGAGGATTCAGTATCAGATTTGTTAGCTGAAGTTGATGCTATGGAATCACAAGGTGTCTTCCCTTCTCCCGCTTCAGCCATGAAATATGGTAAGGAATTGATGGAAGATTTTAAAGATGATTGTTTTAGTTCAATTGATGATTTCAGTCCTATACCTGATCCTGGAAAAAGTGATGCGTTGAGCTCCACGGAGGAGATACAGCTAAATTGTCAGTTTGCCATGGGATGCAAACCAATTGATGCATCTAACTCTAATGCTCTTGATCATTTTAGGAGGTCTAGTGTACATTCATCTGCAAGTAGTGAGGGAGAAACTAGTTTCCCAGTTTACCAAGGGGAAGCTGGATCAGAACTCCATCCTCCTGCACCAAACAGCACGAGTCAAGACATGGTTGGAACAACTATGGCTCTTGGCACTGGATCAGAAACTATGGACTCTGGTCGGGTAATGGTGCAGGGTAACATTAATCTGGTGACCGTTCAGGGTAATGTTAATCTGGTCTTGGGAGGACCTTCTCAGGGAATGGCAGATCTTGGTTGGGGAACAAACCAAGGGACAGCATGGGGAAATCCAAACGCAAATTGCAGTGCTCCAAATGGAAGTCTACCGTGGGATGGGCAACGAAAATATGGTGGGGAAAGGTTTACGGGCCCCAGGGATTGGGCATATCAAGGTAGCGAACCTGGATTTGGGAGGGGCAGGCCCACATGGGGTAGGCAGCCTTATGGTGGTGGAGGATATTCTAGGCCCCTTCCCAAGGGGCAGCGAGTATGTAAATTCTATGAGAATGGGCATTGCAGAAAAGGTGCATTCTGTGACTATCTACACCCATGACTGTTTAGTTCAAATGACACTCTCTTGCAGATAATTTTTCAGTTTTGAATGACTTTCTAGTGAGAATGTTCATGTTTTTGGATATGAAGTCTCTATGAAGTTCATTTGAAGCATTAGGCAGTTGTTGGGCACGCCTATATTTGAACAAGAATGCTGTGTTGATGCTCTCAGATTTTGTAACCAAGACAAGCCCTTGATCAGATAAAGCTGCCCATCCTGTGACGAACAGCTCAAAATGAGCTAGGAAGTTCCCCGTGATGTGATTCCCTCTACAGTTAATCTTGGAGTAAACTCTCTAGATGTATTAGCTTTAACTTGATACCAATTTATTGGCTAGAAACTGCAAAATTCAAATATTAGACCAAAATTCCTCGGAGAGTTTAGAGGAAATTGAGGTTGAACCAATTATGAATGGAGGAATAAGGGAAATTTTGTACTTAAATTGGACCTTGTGAACATCGACATCTACATGGCACGTCATAAGTTTCATAAAGATTAAAGTCATTAAAATTTTATGAATGAATTCAATATTAACGTGGGACATTATGAGATGTGATACATGTTCCTTTTATATTTTCGAGTAAAGCTTTTTAACATAATTGCACCGCAATGACTACTGTGTTGTCTTGACCTTTCAGAAGTGGAGAAAGAATAACGTGTATAAAAAAGCAAATTATAAACACACTTGACTTGAGGTTAGTGACTATCAATTTTTAATATTACAGAAATCTCGCTTAAGATTTACTTTTCATACAGGATTTTCTTGGGATGGCTATCTTTCTTATTATTTCTCTCAAAATTAATAAAAAATCATACATGAATTCAATTAGTGATTTAAGTAATTGAAAATTATTAAACTCTATAACAATCATCTAAGATAAATATATATTGAGCATCAAAGTATTGAAATTGATATTAAAATTTCATAACAACGATTCATCTATATCTTAGCGACTGAAAATCTAGCATAGCATTATAAAATTACAAGAAATCATGTTTAGATTACAAGACGTTATGCGATACATGAAGAAAAAGAGGAGAAACCACGAAATCTTGAATATCTTCAATCTTCCTTGGTTAATCTCTAGTTGCACCTTCCTCATCTTTGTGCAAAAACCAAGATTTAATCTTTAAATGATTGATTTCTTGTTTCTTGCCTCTTGATTTCTTTCAAAGTAATGATAATTGGCCTGCATTGATTTGCAATAATCGATGTATTATATGATATGAAAAGTATTCTTCAATGTTGGCTATGTTTTGTATTTCCAAAGTGGTTTCATAAGGTAGTTGGTTCAGATAAGGAAACTGCTCCATTTGCTAAAAAGTACCCCACGTGATCATTATCATACACTGGGGGGTGGGGGGGGGGTGGGGGGGGGGGTGCAATCGCAACATGTAGCTTAGTTGGGACTTGTTGCTGCCAAACATGGCTTTGTGATTACAATGCTGATTGCACACCTCAAACTTTGAGTTTCCTTCATTTTGATTCCCAAGTTTTCTTCCTCTTCATCTTGAGTCCTTTTTTTGTGCAAAATTTATTCCTTTATCTTCTAATTTCATCCAATTGATGATTTGTGATCTTCAATCTTCATTTCTTGGTCAGAATTAATTTTTAGAAATTTGTAATTTAGTCCTGAACTTTGAAATTCTTTGTTTTTCGCCCTTCTTTGACCGATTATCACTTCTTTTGATCAAAAGCCATCCAAACCTAAGTATATTTTATAACAATCGATATTTAATCCAGCTAAGTAGTAAAAGGCATACTGTTGACGTGCTGGAGCAGGTGGTCAGCAAGAGCATGAGATTGCCTTCACAGTATGTCGTATCTCCTCTTCACGGCTTCGTCGACGGGACATGTCCTAATCTCTTCCGGGAGGTGGACCATGCCAAATGGAAAGCATTCGAGATGGAGTGAAGAATAATTATGACGAGGCAAGTATATTATGATTTCAATGAAGTACGCTACGCTAATTCATCTATACTTCTTTTAACATTTCTTCTGTTTCTTTTTTCAGAGAGAGCCGCACGGTAGGTGGAAGGATGATCTCAGACGCTTATTAGTGGTTTCACGACATCACCACTTCGGGAACTTGGCTAGCCGACGATATAAATGAAATAGTCATATTGTTATTTATTATGTATACATAAGTTTTTGTTTATTAAATGAAATAAATCCCTTTATTTTTTATTGGTATTTCCTAATGTAGCACATTGACTTGGCTATAGACTTATTGCACGATCGGGGCTCGAAGATATCCAAAATCATTTGACATTCCTGGCCAACTCATATTGAACACCGAGTTCCTACGTATCATTACTATTGAGTATCAGTCGCATCAACTTATGGGTAATGAGTACACGTTGCCCGAATATATGATTGAGTAGGTCATAGGGATGTAGTCGAGTGTCGGGGGAAAGCTATGGGAGTTTTGTACGCATATATACATTCTAGTGATCGCGAATCATCATTAGCAATCGTGAGGGACAAACGACGGTGAGACAATCGAGATCATAAGTATTTATATTTTTTTAACTTGGAAATTTAGTTTTTAGCTATACGGTACCGAACTAACATGTTATTATTCAATTGCAGGACGATTGTATCATGTTTGCAATAAAGTACATTAAATTTTTGAGTATATGACATAAGGTTGATGGAATCAATCATTCATAGATACAAAATTAGAGGAATAAATTAGCATGCGATTTGTATGAATTCGAATATGATCCGTAAATATTATATATTTAATTATTCATTTATTTATGAAATAATTGTAAATACTGTAAAACTTATGTAAACATTGTATATTTAATTGTTTATTTATTTATCAAATAATTGTAAATATTGTAAAACTCATGCAAGCATTGTGACTGTATAGCCGATGCCTAATTAGACTCGATCTTTCAATTTTAGTTAATTACATCTCTCGAGCGAAATTAATTCTAATTGATTGATTTAACCTACTATATCTCTATAACGATTCAAATCAAACAACCGCATTAAAATGGAGGGAAAAGAAAAGAAAAGAAGCCATAATTATATAATTGTGAATAGAAATCCGCACAATTTAATTATGGCTTCTTTTCTTTCATTTTTTTTTCTTTATCATGTCATTATCATGATTGTGAGTGTGTGGTCCTTATCGTGTCATTTCATTGGCATGCCAATAGCTCGTTATTCATTTGTTATAAGATATCTACGGTAAAAGAAAGGCATACTCAAGTTAACTTTAA
>CAIGRT010199416.1:0-19849 GCA_903798405.1 Fraxinus platypoda | reverse complement strand
CCACACATCCAGTTGACATTACCAATGGGCCACAAATTGAGAAATTTAGGTAAATTGTACTAAAAAGAGAAAATAACAATTTTAGTATTCTTTAAATACACTTCTTTTAAATAATTTTTTCCATTAATTCTAAAAGAAAAAGAAGAAGCTTATTCTTCATTCTTAAATAAGATAAGAAATGATACAAGAGTTGTGCTTATATGAATACCTTCAATCGGACGTGGCACGGAATTATTTTCAAGTGTTTATAAATTCCCAAACTAAGCTTTAACTTGACAAAATAGGTTCAATTTATAACTTTTACAATCTATTCCTCGTGTCCCTGATCAACATTATTCCAAACTTGGCGATTTTAGGACATGATATTACTTTTTCATTGCTTTTTCTTTTTCATATAAGGGTAAATCGTAGAGAGTTGACTTATTTGATAATACCTTTATAAGCACATTTCGGCCCGTTTGTCGAGGATTCTGTTTTAACATTTGCTTCTTGTAGAAGAGTTTCATGACTTAAAAAAATATTTTCGAAAATTATTCAAACATATTTGTTCGTGCAAAACCCGCAAGCATACGTGATCGTTGACAAGTAATAGAATTGATGAGTTGTGAGTATCGTCTCACGGAGAATAAATTCAATTCAAGTTTACTAATTTTTTATGGGATTCGAATTATGTAAACAAAAGAGATTTTGATGTTATTTTATATTTAATTAATCTAATAAATTTGTAAAAATGCGATTTTTATCAATTTATGGATAATTGTATTGGATCTCGAATCCGCCTATTGCTATCTATTTCAATTCTTGATTAGTAATCTAGTTTCGTTCATGCGTTCTTGACAATCGATAAAACTATGATATATAATTTTTTTTAAGACAAATTAAATTTGTTCTAGTCACGACCCAAATCTATTTATAATCTGAATTCGAATGATTAGAATGCATTAAAATTTAGATTATCTATATGATTGCACACGTGATAAATGTTATTCCTAACATCTATTGCATATATGTTAATTTTACCGCGTTCAAAACTTATTGTGAATCTCCCAACATTACAACAAGTAACTAATTATCTAATGGTGGTCAATCAATTAAATAATGCAATGGATATGCAAAATTAATCAAGAAACATAAGAAATAAACTAAACTATTAGTCTTGAATTAAAACAAATAAACAATATGGTCCATCTTCATCTAATACAAAAAAGGATCTAGTCGAGCACATTAATATATAAATTACAAGAAGAATTATAGAAAAATATCACTCGGATCATGAAAGAAATCAAAAGAAGTTGATATTCAAATCCAAAGTTGAATTATTCAAAATCTTGATATAATAATTGACCTTCAATTCCTTACTAAGGCTTGATCTCATCTCTCAAAATATAGTAATTGGCTTCTTGTTCTTGATGAATTTGGTGAAACTATGGTGTATGAAGAGGCAAGAGAGGTTTTTTTCTATGTGTAGCCCTCGTTCTCTATTTATAAGAGTCAGAAAAAAGGTCAAAATCGCGTTCAATTTGGTTTCCAAAAGAGTTTGAATCGCTAAAGAAAACTAAAGATTCGTCTGCAAAAAAAGCTTGTCACGCGTTTTNTATTTATAAGAGCTAGAAAATATGTCAAAATCGCGTCCAATTTGGTTTTCAAAAGAATTTGAATCGCGAAAGGAAACTAAAGATTTGTTTGCCGAAAATGCTCGTGCGCATCACCTGTATAAGTGTTGCTCGCACGCCGTAGAACCAAATGGCTCTCGGGTTGGGGAAAATAGTGCCAAGCGCGCGCCATGAATTGCTTACGCGCGTACACAAGTTCGTCTCTGAACAATTTTCGATAATTTGGTCACAACTTTCTCCACAGGTATCCGATTGAGTTGATTCAAAATGTATTGGAAATGTAATTCAAAGGGCTACAATGCTTCTAGAAATACAATTTTTTCAATTCAAACGTTTACTATTCAATAATGGGTCTCAAGTTGAGACTAAAAACCTGGAGCATACCTTATTCGGCTAGAAATTGATTTGTGAAAATACTTCCACTATATTTCACTCATTTGACCTCCAATTGCATCCAATTGATCCCATATGATCTTCAATTATCGTTTTGTGGTCCGAATCATCTATTAGATGTTTACACTTTAATCCCCAAACTTTGAATTTCTTTCGTTTTTGCACGTTTTTCATTTATTTCTTCAAAATCCACCAATTTGCATTGAGGTTAACCTAACAAACATAATTAACACAAAATTAAGCTATAATTCATCAAAATCACTAACAAATACTTTCATTTAATGACCTAGATAAGTGTACAAAATACACTTATCAATATTCAAAAGCAATTTTTTCTAACAAAAAATAATCTTTGACTTTTCAAAAACCTTGCCAAATGGATCTTTAGAATTACTAACTTAAAATTGACTAATAAACAAAGATTGATCAAAAACTAATAAGTACGCAACTTGAGTCTACAAGTTGAGTTTTATCGTAACGACGAAACGTAATATGTCCCTCTTGTAGGCCCGAAGGTTTGTTAGCTTACATGATTTGGTAACTTGTTCATTTCAGACTTGGCAAATTGTGCTCGGTTGACACGATGATCACAATCACACCAAATCCTGAAACTAAATCAGAGCCATTTACATTGAATCAACTATCAAACAAAAAGTGACAAAATATGACAGCCCCATATTACTCCACTTTTGGATTCTTTAGCCTAAAAATATCAACCCTTCTTCACATCAAAATCCCATTTTTATTTTTCAATTTTTTTACCAGGTGGGAATAATCCCATCTATTTCAATCACTTGTACGTTCTGCCACGTGGCAACCATCAATTGGCCAGTGCATGACAGCCTCAAATGAGACATCTTTTGGTATGACACCATACACTGGACAATTATAAATTCAGTAGTGAGAAGAAGGGTTTTGTGGCAAAGAGAGGAAAACAAAGAGATAAGATTTTGTGCTGCCATTTGTGTGTCAAATTTTAGCAGCAAAAATATAGCAATGGCCTCAGCATCACTCCTTAAGTCATCTCCGGTTCTTGACAAGGCTGAGTTTGTTAAGGGTCAGTCCCTTCGCCAACCCTCCATCTCCGTCGTCCGGTGCCACCCGAATGCGCTGTCTTCGCTCACAATCCGAGCATCATCCTATGCCGATGAGCTCGTTAAGACCGCGGTACGTGTCTAATTGCTTTCATTGTTGGCTTGTTCCATTCAGTTCGTGCCCGACTTGCTATGAACATGCAGTAATAATATGGTACTCTGCGTCAAATATTACAAGCTACAAAATAGATAGCATTCATTCTTCGGCCCCTATTTTCATTTCTTGAAAGACTTCAATTGGTATGTGCAAGAAATAGTGAATCGATGGAAATTTCTCTTAAAACATGTTTTTGAACACACTAGAGCATACTAATGCAGAGAAAGAGGGATGAATTTAGAGGTGTAAAACTAGTTGATTAACAGTGGAAAATGAATAATGCAGAAAACTGTTGCATCACCTGGCCGTGGAATTTTGGCCATGGATGAATCAAATGCCACCTGTGGAAAGCGTCTTGCTTCGATTGGGCTTGAGAACACCGAGGCCAATCGCCAAGCTTACCGTACCCTCCTTGTGACAGCCCCCGGCCTCGGCCAGTACATCTCTGGGGCTATCCTATTTGAAGAGACTCTCTACCAATCAACCACAGATGGCAAGAAGATGGTTGATGTCCTAGTCGAGCAAAACATTGTCCCCGGTATCAAAGTTGACAAGGTAACACACAAATTTGTGTAAAATTTAAAACTATTAAACAAGAGAAATTCGTTAGCGGTTTATATTCGATGATACTAAAGATATGCTAATTTGGATTGGAGCAGGGTTTGGTTCCCCTTGCTGGTTCAAATGATGAGTCCTGGTGCCAAGGACTTGATGGCCTTGCTTCCCGGACCGCTGCTTACTACCAGCAGGGTGCTCGTTTCGCCAAATGGTACGCCTGGCTAACGATTTTATGAGTCCATTTCCTTGTTCTTAACAGCACAATGTCGCAATTTTCATGTCCTAAATTTTGAAATGCCCATACCGATATCATCTACCTATGCTTCATCTTTTAGGCGTACCGTTGTGAGCATTCCAAATGGTCCATCTGCCTTGGCTGTGAAGGAAGCTGCCTGGGGCTTGGCTCGATATGCTGCCATTGCTCAAGTATGTATCGAGTTTAAAGCACAACCTTTCTACATACAAAACACTAATGCATACTGATATATATAAGATTTTAGCTTCTTTTTTTTTTTTCTAAATACTGTTTAGTGGACAAATATTGTTAAAACTAACGTTTATTTATTATTCAGGACAATGGGTTGGTCCCAATTGTTGAGCCAGAAATCTTGCTTGATGGTGAACATGGCATAGACAGGACTTACGAAGTTGCGCAAAAGGTTTGGGCTGAGGTTTTCTTCTATTTGGCTGAGAACAATGTTCTGTTCGAGGGTATTCTTCTTAAGCCGAGCATGGTTACTCCTGGAGCCGAATGCAAGGAAAGGGTAACCCCCGAGCAAGTTGCTGATTACACTCTCAAGCTCCTCCACAGGAGGATTCCCCCGGCTGTTCCTGGAATCATGGCAAGTATCCTGGTCTTAATTTTCATACTTAAGGATTATATCGATAGTTTTCCTTCAATGATTAATGAGAAGAGATGGAATCAGGCAAAGAGTCGATATGGAACCTAAGCATTTTTGGCTAAAGCTTAAAAAGTTTACCCATAAGTAAATGAGGTTTGCAATGAGTCGATTTTTTGTTGGACGAAGTTGAAAATAAGTGAATTATTTTGACACTAACATAAGAGTTACCCTCGAAATAAGTAACTTTAAGCTAGCCAAGCATGCTTCTAGTGCATATGGCTTCAGCAGCCTCTCCATTCAACAGCAATTAATGCTAATCTAGATGGATGTTTCAACAAATCATGTCTTCAAGTGATCTTATGTATAGACTAATAGAGAGTTGTTTGATTTGAGCAGTTCTTGTCTGGTGGGCAATCTGAAGTTGAAGCAACCTTGAACTTGAATGCCATGAACCAAGCCCCCAACCCATGGCACGTATCATTCTCCTATGCCCGGGCCCTCCAGAACACGTGCTTGAAGACATGGGGAGGACGCCCCGAGAACGTCAAGGCAGCACAAGATGCTCTGCTAGTCCGAGCTCAGGCTAACTCCCTTGCTCAGCTCGGGAAGTACACCGGTGAGGGCGAATCCGATGAAGCCAAGAAGGGAATGTTTGTCAAGGGCTATGTCTATTAAGCTTATTGCACCAAGTCTATATATGAAAGAAGAATTTGATCATGAAGAGAGGAACATGATAGAAATGGAGCCTTTTTTTGTTCATTATATGTACTTTTTACCACTTAAATGAACTTTGTACTAATGAAACTAGTTAGTTTGTATCAATGGGTGGTATAAAATTTTTCTACTTGTGGTTTGAGTACAAATACGTCTGTTCAAAACTTCAAATCTCAATGGCCATGTAACGGCTAAAGATTTGGCTTGTGGGGTTCACCGGTTTCACCGAGCTTCTCTTCAAGATAGTGTTACGTCTTTCATACATGTCAGAATTTACTCAAAATAAAAAATTATAAAATTTTATGACTGTCATAGTTACATGGACAATTCACCAGACATTTGGTCATATACCATATCATTAGGTCATGAACTTTCTTGACTCTCGAGCAGTTGAGAGATAAAAATCTATAATAGAATAAAAAAATAATAATCAAGTTGATCATCTTTATGTAAACTTTAGAGTTAGCTCTTGTGAAGGGACGACAAAGATAAATATATGAAAAAATTTCCAAGAAACTACAAAATCTGATCTATAAGATCCAAATTTCGAAGTTAATTTAGTATCAATTTAATAAAAACAGAAGTAGCTAAACATCATAGTCACGAATCCATAATCTTCCCTATCCTTCAATGTAATTAAAAAGAAACTTCTATTTGCAAGGACTTGTACATGTTTATGTAAAAGCTCGATATCAAGACCTGACTCAATCAGCAAAATTTTTCCAGGCCAATATTCTGAATTCAAATTTCAATTGGGATGTGTGAAATTTAAAATTAAATTGTGTAAGCTTCAAAAAAGAATTAATCTCCTTGTCCAGGGTCAAGGACAGACCCAAAAACAGGGGGTTGAGGTATAGCACATCAGCCCCTTGTTTTTGGGTCGATCCCCGACCTTGGATGAGCAGCAGAGCTCTTCAAAAAAAGTACTTAAAAGTAATAAGAAAATTTTGAAACAAATAATACTTTTTGTTAGTCAACATTAAAAATATATTACTTATTTGAAAACAATCCCAATATTAGTATCAAAAAATAAGTGATTTTTTTTTTAAAACTGGAAAAAGTAACATCAAAATCATGTACGAAAATAAAAATTTACTTTAAAGTACATTTTACGAGCTTTTAAGCTTAATCAAACATTTATTTAAATTGACTTTCGCCTATAATTACCAAGCAAGACAACAAGAACAAATTAGTCAGAGAATGAGAAAAGATCGGTCATGTAACCATTTCCTGCTAAGCAAAGATTTACGTTAGTTGTTTGGTCACAAAATAAGCATAATACACATCTAGCAAACGAAATAATAACAAAAAATTAATAACTGGTTTTCGGCACGCGTTGCCTTTTCCTTTCGTAAGATCTAGTTTACATGAGATTATCAACATCTCACTCTACTCAATGTCAGATTTATTCACGGGAGGCTGCCCAATATTTCTCCGTTTCGGCTTCACTAATTGAGCAGAGACTTTGTTAGATATCACAGACTTGCTGCTCTTCATATCCCGTCCTGCCTTAAATCCACTGT
Organism: Fraxinus platypoda; assembly: GCA_903798405.1. NCBI lineage: Eukaryota > Viridiplantae > Streptophyta > Magnoliopsida > Lamiales > Oleaceae > Fraxinus > Fraxinus platypoda. The sequence continues at coordinate 13,015 of CAIGRT010199416.1, read as the reverse complement.
CTATAACTGAAGGAATTCTAGGAAACTTGAGGAGATTAGAACATTTGCATTAAAAAAATTAAGATATATCAGCAAAATATTAGTCGACATTCATGACCAGCACAAGTGTTTCCCTAGAACGGAACACAACCAAGTTCCGGTGAAATTTTCATTTAAAGAACCATATATTGGCTATTCTTACCAAAATCCGGTGTACAAAGTCTTATTTGAATCAGTAGACATACAAATCGAGCAACTCAATCTCAGTAACTACAATAGACACATTACAAGGTGCAATATAAATTTCACTGACGCGAAACGTAAGACGAGAGCTTGTAATTGCATTCACAGCCAAGAAATATAGAAATGAAATTCGGGGATTCATACTTCTCCACAATCATATTTAGCATAATCATTTCAAACCATCTATATTCTACACAAGTGGTAGGACCAATGCAAGCAATAGCTTCAAGCCATTCTGCCATCTCCTCTAGAAAGATGCAGCTACATATGCATCAAAGAAGTAGCCTACATCTGCACTGAGGTGAAAATCAATGCACGTGTCAGATGGGATCTCAATATACATATGAAAAGTCATATGATTAGAATTGCCTTTCTATGTTGTCTTGGTCCGGAAATGAAATTGCCCCACCCTCACTCTTGCAAACACCCCACATACCAAAAAAAATCATTTCTTTATTCATTTAGAAAGGTTTACAAACTAAGAAAATAAGTTTATAAAAAGAAATTTTTTCTCTGAAAATTGGTAATTTTGTATTTATATGTCAAGCATAACGGTGAGTTCTTATTTACATTATTTCTTAGTTGTATATGCCCTCTAGAAACTACAATGGAAGAGAAAAAACTGGACCCTCTATAGAGAATGCAATATCGATAATCTTAGTTTAATCAAGATAACATGGCTAAAATAATATATGTCAGAATCGTGCTGAAACATGAAGGGGAGAGGAGGGGGAGAGAACAGTCAGTGAAAATTTCACACAATTGCCTGCCAGTAGGAGAATATTTCTAATCCAGCAGAAGGTAAGTTAAATAGGATACTTTTTAAAGGAAAAAGAAACTAATAGATACGCACTACCATTTTCAACCATTTGGTAAAGTCTAAAAAAATATTAAATGTTAATTTGCAAAGTAAACAAATAATTTAGTACTTTTTCTGGTTTATTTTTCATGCAAACGTTCAAGATATAGATCTACAACATCAATCAATTCATGTATCAATTAAATTGATAGCAACCAAGACAACAATTTTTTGTGTCACCAAGTGTAAAAGCATTCATTCCTAAACAAATTCCACATACCCCAGAAGAGCATCTCGTAACAAATGAGGCCTATTATATCTAAACATAATGATCATGCTGTGGATGGCAATATCCAGCTTAAGATGGAATGTCTGCTAAGAAAAAAGGCCTAAAATTTTAATCTCATGTTTTTGGAGATCCGTTCAGGGAGATAAATATTTGAATCACATCACCAAACAGATGAACTACTTAAAAATGTTTGAACAACTATAAGGCATGCTTGTGCATTACCCTTCATCTCGTTACTTAACTTATCCTGTAATGTTGCTCAACTAATCCATACAAGTTAAATGATGCAGAGCCTACAGTGTTTACGAGGATCCTAGTCTAGAGGAAAAGGTCAATTGCTATTAATTTAAGCAAAATTTGCATTGGAGGTCCCCAATTTTTTAATATGTGCAAATAGGTCCACATTGACATTGGTCCCCAATGGATTGTCCACCATTAAAATGTCACATGCTTGCGTGTGGAATATTTTTGTGAGACGTAAAATGGGTAAAACTGTAAAAGCGAATTTTAATAAAAATAAAAAGAAAAATGGAAAGAGAGAAAACAAAATAGCCCTAACCCAGCACCCGTCTCCATATGGTTTTTGTCAACCCTATTCCCTAGTTTTGCTCAATGTTTCTAAAATCAGCTGGCTATAGACCCGCAACAGGTAATAGGTTAAAGAACTGCTAGGGAGTTTCTTTTTCACCAGTTTTTGAGTGGCATCGTTTATGAAGGGTCCTTTTTTGGGCACCGATTTTAGACAGTTTAAAAACCACTCAAAATCGGTGTAGTGTAATTTTGACCGATTCTCTTAACCTAACAAATTGGTGAATTTTGATCGTTTCTCATATTCTCTTCTAATTTTATCATTTTTAAAATAAATATTTCCAACAATATATTTTGTTCAAAACTACCTTATAAATAAAAATACACTAACTAAAAAAATTATTTATAAGCAAAAAAAAAAAAAAAATTACCTATAAGATAAAAAAATTACTTTGTAAAATTTTGTTTATAAAGTAAAAATATTACAATAAGACGAAAATTCACTTACAAAATATAAAAAGTTATTTATAAGTAAAAAATTCACTTGTGTAAAAATTATTTAAAAGTACAAAATTAAATTATAATTGTAAAATTTAAAATTTAATTATAAGTATAAATACTAACTCAAGATTTTAAGCAAGTATTTAACTTATTTTAAGCTATATTAACTAATTTGTAAAAAAAAAAATTTATATGTACTATATTACTTATGAGTAAAAAAATTTCATACAAGAAATTATAAATTGAAAATTTCACTAAGGGACATATATGTAATTTTATTCTTTTAAAAAACTTTTACAACCAATAGATAATAAATTCCCAAGCATGTGTTGGACATTTCTAAAAACTGCTACTAAAACCCCAGCTCATAAATGCTCAAAACCAGTAATTTTAAAAATTCCCATAATTGTTACCCAAAATATCCCAAGTAAACTGAAAAAGGGTTAGGGGGTCAATAGTTAATTTTCAATCGTGGCATTTGTCATGCCAGCTTAGGTCATAATTAGCACCTTCATTATACCAAAAAATCCCAATTAAGCCGAAAAAGGCTAGAGGGTCAATAGTTAATTTTCAATCATGGCAGTTGTCGTGCCAACGTACTTCATAATTAGAACCTTCATTATATTGTATTTGGTGTATTGCTGAGGAGCATGGAAACTTGTAAACTCATTACGTACCCGTATTCAATACGTATTCAAGCTTGGAGACCCTCCGATATGTACCGGATACATATTATTTAATTATTTTATATATATTTTTAATTTTTTTAATTTTTCAATACTTATCGAATGCATATTTTTTAACTTTTTTTATATTTTTAAGTATTTTCGACAAGTATCCGATACGTTAAGACGAAAGTGTTATTGGTGAGTTTGATTCTATCACTAATTGGTATAATATGGATTTAAAAACTTAGTGGCTACTTCATGGTTCAGATGCATCTTTGCTTCAAAGCATTATTTTAAAACTTCTTTTGCAAACTTATTCATCTCATGTTAGAGCACTTATTTTTTTGTGCTATGAGAAGAAATAAAATAACTCCACAACGAGCTAAAGAATTTGTTTTCATTCATAGCAATATGCATCTTTAATCAAGAAAAATAGATCTTTATTCAAAAGGAGAATCCAAAATATGGGACATCATCAAAGACTCATTAAATACTCTAGAAGGTGTTGAACTCCTTGAAGTTACTAATCTATCATTAGATGAATCGTAGTTGGAAAGTGATATTTTTAATGATAATGAAGAAACTGAAGTTGGGGCAATTAAGGATTAAGATAAAATGCTTTAATATTTTATTTTATTTTTATTATTATGCTTCTTTGTTAATTTTTTTTATATTAATGAAATTATGTTGAATTTCATAACATGTATTCGCGTACCCTATTTTCTTTAAAAAACCGTATCGGTGTACCCATAGCGTATCATATTTTAATCACGTATCCATATATGTGCTTCTTAGGTGTGTTGATGTGAGGCTAATTTGTTGTGAATATGCTTACATGGGTGCTCCTGCTCTCCTCTCCTCTCCTCTCCTCTTATCCAAACCAAACCCCAATCTGAAGGCCTAAAACTTCAATGACTGTTTTACTATCTTCTCAAATCTTTTATATTCCTATTTACCTCTTCTCCCCTTTGATTTCACACTTCACAGTAAAAAATAGCAGCCACTGCTTGCTCTTCGTCCTTCATCTCCACTTTATTTAACATCTTTTTTCCTCTAATAAGATGAACCAGGAAACTTGTAAGCCTAAGGCCGGTTCACCAGTTTACGATTGGACCGGCCAGTTGACCAATTTAGCCCCTAGGAGGCATATTTTTTTGAAATGCGGTCCTCGGTGATGCAACATAAAGACTCCTTATTCCTACTTAGAATTAATTTAATTTTTTTTTTTTTTTACCACGGAATATATGAACTAGAATAAGAAATATTTGAACTATGACTCATGCTTAATATTTGACCTCGTGTCTTCACTGTTCCCTAGGATTGGGATTAAGTTTGGACCTTTCCTGCACAGTTTAGGTGGAAGTTTCCACCGGTTACCGTATATATGGTGCTTACTATATATAACTGAACTCGTTTTTGGTTTTCCTAGTTGAACTAGCCAGTGCAATCTGGTTTACAACACCACCTACCCACTATGGTTTTTGGCCCTCTTCATCCCCTGCAGGCAGGGATAAGTGGGGCTGGGGAACTTTGTTTTATTAACTTTTCTTTACTTTTTACTTTCATTTCCTTCCTTTCTCCTGTTTATTTTATTTTAATAATAAAGGAGAGCATAATCATCTTTTTAACAAAAAAGATTGACACTACACTGTCAAATAGAGAAAAAACCGACTAGAGGAAATCAACATCCATTAAACTTGAAATAACGAGGATTTAAATGCAAAATTAAAAGTTGAGGACCATTTTTCCTACAAGTTCCATAGTTGGGATCTTGCACTGCAATTTCCATCAATTTAAAATGTGAGATACAACAAAAGTAATATTCTACCCTCGAAAAAGGGAAAAAAGAAGTATAGATCACCAGCAAAAAAAAAAGAAGCCAAAATTTGGAATGATCAGACCTTCATAAAAAAAACAAGTGCGTATGACCTCGCATTTACAATGCCCTCAAACTGAGCAGACAGCAGATATGTCATTTTGAGTACTATATAGGAAATGAGAAGTTATTCCTCTCAAGTCTCAACAACTAGAATAAAACTGTATAAGACTTAAAATATTGCAGTTTACTCCTCTTCTTCTTTTAGCTGTTGTAAGGTAGCTAACTAATAATCTGGAATATCAGTACTCAATACATATGCATATGCCATACCTTCATCACTTCTCAGGCTCGCTTTTGAAGTGTCCATCTGGAACCAAACTTGCATCTTCATGATGATTGCCAATCAAAGTATCCACTTGTTCCTTGGAAATCTAAACCAAGGATAAACTTTGTAAATTGTTGACCATTATATCGGAAATGAGGTTATTTAGATAGAAGGATCATAAAAATAAGGTAAATGGTTATTCAGAACTTTCCCATGCATCATAAATATAGATTTCAAAAAATGAGGATTATGGAAAAAGAAAATACCTGGTTATTTGGAGCTAGTCCATGCATCCGTTGAGGTCTGGCATTGAGATCAATCAGCTTATTCTCCATTTTCCCATCATGGGTACTGTTATTAGCAAGCATTGGAATCGAAGATGCCCTGTGATTTTGTTCGTTTTCCTTCCCTTTAAAATTAGAGGGCTCAATAGATTCCCTCTTAGCTTCACCCAGATCACCTTGCTGTGATCCTGGTTCGTCTAAACGTGAAGATTTATCCCCAGGAAACTATAGAAGCAAACCATAAAAGAAGGAAATATGAGGCCTTTTGCACGACTACTACAAAAATGAGTAGTGTTATCTAAAACAACTACAAACCTCAACTCTCTGTCTCAATAGGAGATATCTTCCATGGGTTCTTTTACCACCAACATGGACCATCATATCACATTGGAGACAAAGAGAACTTCCATCTTTCTCACAATAAAAGAAAGCTACATAAGAGGTCCAATAATAAATGTATTTCAGAACGTGTTCCAACCTTTCAAATAATTGGAAGGAAGAGAAATGAACCTGTATACCAGGTGCATTTTCACATATGTCGCAACGTGGAACTGCACTGGGCTCAGCAAGCCCAACTCGCACATGCCTACTCGCAAGCTTGTTGCACATATGGACCTGTCACACCATGTTAGCCTATCATTTTCACAACTACAATTTTCAGACAATAATAAGTTAAGAATAAAACGAGTTAAGTATTCCAAGAAGTGAATAGAAATTCCTTCTAGGAATCTCATGGAACATTCTTCAAACTCATAAGATGGCATGATGCAGATGCCACCACAATGCAAGAAAGTACACGAATGCATTCTTCTCAGACATACTTGATAGTAGTCCTGCCATCTGTCTCCGACCCTCAGGATATGGCTTGATATTAATGGCTTAGATTTTCAACTTTTATATACGTCCAGCAATTATGCATCCATTACTGGTGCACAAACCATCTTCATGCTAAATGTGTGCTATAAGGGAATCAAAAGATGATTATTCAATATAATGAGAAGAACCCACATTCCAAATTAGCTGGCTAGGGCAAGTTTCGAGAGTAAACAATAGGATAAGGAGGCCATCAAGTACTTGAAAAACGACCCACGTATTAATGAAATGAGATGTTATTCAAAAGTTTTAAGGTACTACAAGAATGATAGACAACACATAGCCCTAAATACCCTGAAATCATAAAACATTATGCACAGAAATATCAAATTCAAAGTCACAGCAATTCCTACCATGGTAAAATAATTTCTTTAAGGTTGTGTTTGATAAGCCTAATTTTCCAAGGAAAATGGAAAATGAATTCCATTTCTCACTTTTTGACTTGTTTGAGCGACAAAATTTGCCATGGAATTGTCTTTCCTTGCTTGTGTCACATCAATAAGGAAAATGGAAAATAAATTCAATTTCTCACTTTTTAACTTGTTTGATGGACAAAATTTGCCATAGAATTACCTTTCCTTGCTTGTGTCACATCAACCCATTTTTCATGTTTTTAAGGAATTGACTTTCTTGCCAAAGTGGTGGAAATCTATTTTCTTGGCAAAATGGAATAGCTTTATTTTAAAAAAAAAAACTAATTTTTTTTAATTTTTTTTTTTTTGGCAATTGAAAAAAATTCTAGACACGGTGGTAAAAAAATTTATCACTTTTATTGACAATTTTCATGCAAAATGAAAGGGTATGATAATTTTTTTTTTAATTGTTTAAAAAAAAAATTTTGACAATCGGAAGAAATTCTAGACCCATGATAGAAAAAATTATCATTTTAATGAACAATTTCCATAAAAAATGAGCCAAACGGACACCAAACTTTCAACATTTTCCAAAAAAATTATACCTATCAATCACAATTAATTACAATTCTCAGTGAAACAATTTCGAAGCAATTCAATTCCCTAGAATTCATTTTTTTTCACCCATTTTCCACCCTAGCAGTGAAACGGACCATAGATAAATTCAGATAGTATTTAACATTATATGCGTATCTCAGCAAAGATCCACACGTAGACATTTAAAAATCTAATATGGATATTCGATTCAATACAACAAAATAGTACTACAACCTAACAAAACATAATCTAACAAATAAATTTGACTAGCATTTACTCCCTCGCTAAGTATTTCAATCAGATCCATTATGAATTACACATAAAATCTACCTTATCATCACAAGAACTGCAAAGAGCTGCCTCGTCGGCTGCACAGAAAAGAATAGCTGCTGCACTCTCGCAAACATCACATAGCGTTCTCATTATTCCTATTTACTTTTTTCTTCTGATTCCTTATTTACTTTTTTCTTCTGATTCTCAAAGACGTGAAATTCTACGTATGTATATACGTATATGTGTATGTAGAGACAGTAGAGAAGGTGGAGAAGAGAAGCAAGAGAGAGGGCGGCACAATTCTATTTTATATTGGAAGGGGGGGGGGGTGGAATGGGGTACGGTAAGACGGAGGAAAAGTTCGGAATTGCAGAAAAGAAAAAGGCGCGTATAGGTTTTACTTTATCGCCATCAATAAAAATATTCATACTCGCCACAATAAGCTGACGCGTGTATGTTTGCACTTGGATTTTTCTATTTCTTTCATTTTTTTATTTTCTAAAAAGAGGAGAAATAATAATTATAGACCTAATGTGCCCATATGACCGGAGCTCGTGCATCCTGTTAAGAAATAAATTTCACATCGACTAATTATCGAAATATAGATCAACATACGTGAGCTTGGACTACTGTTCTTAATAAAATTGACATTTTAACATGTAACATTAAGTCTTGATATGATATTAGAACTCATTAAATTTCAATGAGTAATTCGATTTGATCAAGACTCAAAAATGAGTACACGAATTTCAAAATTGATATGTTCAAAAGAGTCGCCATCTTGCTAGAGCATGTTTTGAAATAAAATCTCACATTGATCAATTATCAAAATATAAACAAAGATTTATGAATTGGAATTACTCATCTTAGTAATGTTGACATTCTAAAATAGAACCTCAAGTTTTAATATATCAAACTATGCTCGATTCATTGCCACACTTATATCCGACCAGATTCAATCCATTGCCACGCCAATATTTTGTTCCCCTAATGCATGACAATTGGGACGATCCTAATGTTTGACAACATTATGAACTTGTCTTGAAATCCTAACCTCAATGGAGGATGCATATGCAAAAGAAGAACGGGGTCCATTTTAGAATCTAGAAATGGTAGGAGATGGGGTGGGTGGGTGGGGTAGTACACTCTTTTATTTGTAGCCACTAATTGCATAGTATTGTGTGGAATGAAAGCAACCCTCATGTAATTGTAATCCACCAATTTCACATCTGCCCTGTCACACAAATTATAGACCCCCAACATTATGGAGTAAATTTGTCTGCAGTCACTGAACTTTGGCATGATCTCAATTGAGTGATTATATTTTAATTTATCTTAATTGAATCATGAACTTCAATTTAGTTTCAAGTAAAAATCACTATGTACACATCTATCATTTACCATCTCTCAAATTGAAATAAAGTACTTATTTGACAGCCCTATTGTAATTGGTCTTCTACGTAATCGATACTTGCCACTTTAAAAACGAAAATGAAGAATGTGTCAATATGTTTGTATTAAAGTGTTAAAAGACAGTTTTTTTTAACTCTTTTATGATGTGGAGGGGTGATGAGTCGACACACCACACAACGATTACCTGCTGCAAAATAATTGTCAATTTAAGCAATTTTAATCTTTTGGGAGACGACGGTGATGAAGTGGTGAAATTTGAATCAAAATTGAAGGTAAGTCATTAACTTTGACTGAAAAATGACTTTTTATTTTTTTAAAGAAAAATAACCGTACAATATAACACGTCGATCTAGATTACTCTAGACCACAAGCATGCCTTTTTGATGTTATCCTTTAGGAAATCCTAGACAGTGTCGAGCCTCGTAATCTTTTTTCATAAATCAGCCTAACTCTATTCAAACGAAAAAGTGATTTGATTTGTTTTATAACGTGGAAACTACACCTATTACTTCCTTTTTTCTTTTTTTTTTCTTTTTCTATATAATTTATGAAATTATTGTGCATTTTTCTATTCTCAAATACTGTACGTAATCAAATTGGAAACCTCGCGTGACCATTTCCTTCCATACCTACATTACCACCACCCTCGATGGAAATTGTGACGATCTGACAATATCGCCTCGATGAATATGCACCATCACAGTGAGATTTTGGAGAGTGTCTAAGGAGGTGGCGGCAATGTTGTGCTATTACTTGGTCTAGAGTTAGCTGAATGAGTGTGGGTCAGTTAAGAAAAAGCATAACGTGTTAAAAAAAGTATACTATAATATGTAATAAATATAGCAAGATTTTTTTACAATAAAAATGTTCAAATAGTATTTTTTTTTTGTAAAAAAAAATAATTCATTTATCTGGTGCATTTATGAAATTTCCCTTTTTATATTGTCAATATACAAGCCAACCTAACCTTTGTCATTTCATTTAAATTTAAAATTTCAAGAAACGAGTGATGAAAAAGTGGATAGTGCTGTGATTCCAAATGAAATGTGTGATTAAAATTAGAGCATGTATAATGTAAATTTTTTTAGAGTAGACTGTGTTATTTTATTTTATTTTTAAGAAAATATATAGTTAAAAAGTAAGAAAATGTTATAGGTTTGCACGCAAAATTATTTTGTTAAGCGAATATGTGGTTGAAATTTTTAGAAAATCTCTATCAAACATGAGCTTTATATGCTCGTTTGGTTTATGTTTCATTTTTTTATGGTCTATTTTAAGATTGTTATAAATGCATTTGGTTCGACATTTTGAAAAATTATTTTTTAAAATAGAAAACTAGAAAATACGTTTGGTTTGAAATTTTGAAAAAAAAAATATTTTATAACATTTTATTCCATGAAACTTGATTATTGAATACAAATAGAAAATTTTATGTTAATATATTGTCAAATATTATGTACATTTTAAAGTGAGTGAATCTTACAATATTTATTTCTCAATTTCTCAATACAAAGTAAAATAAAAATAAATAATAAATTGAGTTCAAAATATAGAAAATAAAAATTAATAACGTGAATTGGAGAATATTTTAAATAGTATTCATTTAATATCTTTTAGAACTTTTATGTAAATAATCATTAAGTTTGAACTATTTTATATATTTTTTATTTTTCTATAAATTTTATAAATTTTTTTCAGAATTTTTTTTTTTGAATTTTATTGTTTTAAATTTTTAGAATTTATTTTTTCAAAATTTTTTTTTTATCGAAATTTTTAAATTTTATTTATTAAAATTTTATTCAAACGTTTGTTTTCCATTTTTTTTGAGTGTTTTCAGAATTTTCACTCAAAAATTCGTATATTCAATAATGATCGAGTGACATTGTTTTTTGGCACGAACCGAGGAATCCCTTATATATGATGCAAAACGAATTTTGTTTTATAATTGTACACCTTTATGTCTGGTTATGCATATGGACGTGCATAAAGAAAGGACCAAAATTTTATTCAAACGTTTGTTTTCCATTTTTTTTTGAGTGTTTTTAGAATTTTCACTCAAAAATTCGTATATTCAATAATGATCGAGTGACATTGTTTTTTGGCACGAACCGAGGAATCTCTTATATATGATGCAAAACGAATTTTGTTTTATCTTTAATTGATCGGATTGTACACCTTTATGTCTGGTTATGCATATGAACGTGCATAAAGATAGGACGAGACATCTCTCTCCCTTTTTTTGAGGAAGAGAGAGGGAAGAAGCTTCATTCCATTAGTGAATTATTGCTAATTTTATTTCATAGTCAGTTAGGCCAAGCTTGGCATTGCCTTCTCTTCCGTGACATTTCAAAACTTAATCAGTCTTAGCCCCTTTATGGTGCGCATTTTGTCCTCATTTTTAGAAGAAATTTGACATTTGCAAACAAAATGACGCCATTTCATCTTACACAAATTTGACTATTAAATGTACAAATTTCAGTCTTTTAATTTTACATTTTTACAATTGCCCTTTTCCAATCAGCAGTTGTCAAATGGACAAAAATGCACAAAGAACTAAACAAAGGCAAAAAGGAAAAAAATTGCCACAAAAATAATTACAAAGTAATACCACACGTGTCATACAAGGTGGCCCACTTGATGTGATATAAAAATGCATTTTGGAAGGAAAAATGGTGTCCAAACCGACGCTTAATAAAACATTGTTAAACTTATTGCTGTAGATGAATTAATGATTAATTCTCAACGGTTATTTATTTCTGGTAGGATTAAAATTATGTAATGATTAATTCTCAACGGCTATATATTTCTGGTAGGATTAATTAATTATGAAACGATTAATAAAATAATAAATTGAAGGGGGCAGCTCTGAGTCAAATCTTTACCTAATTACGATTTAAAAGTTCAACGCCTTAATCATATAAATGTTGGAAATATGTTTGGTTTGGCATCTTCCCACTAACAATTATTGATGCGTTAGGTTAGATAAGTGTGTTTGTTTGGGAGTGAGGTGATCGATTATTTTATACTTAATTATTCCCTAAAACGAAGTTCATAAATATATAATAAAATCGAATATATAATCATACAAGTCATATCATAGTGTCACAGGTCAAATCAGTGGATCACTGTCGGATCGATGGATCATTACTTAGAAAATTATTTAAGAAACTTTATTATACAAAAAATTTCTTGAGACAAAATTAAAGTTTTTAAGTTATTTCCCGTTAATTATATTTATGTCTATAAATTTCTGATATTGTAAAGTTATTTGTTATTATAGTGTCTACATCTTAGTTTTATAATTTTGAATAATATAGAAATTTTAATAAATTTTATATTTTATTCCTTTTTTTTTTATTAGTAATACATACTAAAAATTTGTGTGTAATAAAAGTATCTTATACATATAGTTAAATATTAATTTTTCTATACCTAATATCGTATTCATATAATAATTATTTCATATCGTAAAAGCTAATAACATGATAATAATTTATAAATGTAAATATATGATAAATGATTACTTTGGTTGTTTAGCCTTATTTTTTTAAGTTTTATGGATTCAATTTTCAACTCTCTTAATTTAACAAAATACTTTTTACCTTTTGGTTGACCTGGTTAATCGAGACATCAATAACCAAAAAATCGACGATTCACCTAGATATTGATTGGGTGAAGGGCTATCTGGTCCACTAAGCTTATTCGACATGTTAAGTCCGACTGTTTTTTGGGTCAATCAGTTGGGTCTGATCGATTTTGATAATTTGTAAATGATTCATAGAAGGAGAAAGATTACGAACCTAATGATGTTGATTTTGATAAAATAAAAAAAAAAAATCACTCACAGAGAACGGTGTACGTAATTTCAAACTACACATTTGTTTGGACACAAAACAAATTGAGCCCTTGTTTGATTTCCATTTTTTTTAAAATACACTTTTTCACTTTCTTCTTTTCAACCATACGTTTTTTAATAAAATAATATTACATTCTAGCCAAAAACCTTTCCTTATTTTTTAACCTCACATTCTCCATCAATCTACTATTTCAAAATGCATTCTAAACAAAAAA
>CAIGRT010199392.1:0-11700 GCA_903798405.1 Fraxinus platypoda | reverse complement strand
ATATGTATTCTGCTTTGAGTATTTGCACTTTAGTCCTTGAACTTTCACTGTCTTCCATTCTGGTTATTTTTCACTTATTTCTCATTATTTCCGTCACATTCATCACTTGTCCTGCAAAACATGAATTGCATAGAATTAAGCTATATTCTAACATATTAATCAACAATTGTTCATGTTTTGACAGGAAAATAAGTATGTAAAAACGCACTTATCGATAACCGATTTATTTATTTTTGCTGTTTGGTGATCTATTTCTTCTTTTTGGGCTATGGTACAATTTCTTGAATCCAACTGTTTTTATACATCTTTTTAACTAAAATCTTTTTTTCCTGAGAGCCTCTCAAGTTTATTTTTAAGTGGTCAAGTTTCAAAGAATTGAATTGACTTCAGGAACTGACCATGTTTGGAAAGTGATTATAATTGAATTACTACCGATCAAATATGCATTTTATTCCCTCATTTTGTAGAATCCATAAGTTAATCTCCCTTATTATCTATACATTTTTTAGAATCCACAACTTATCATCACTTAACTTAATCCCGTCCCAAACATGCACTCAAATTTCTAACGTCTAAATGAAAATTGCACTTTATTACTATGTAATCCAACAACTACTGGAGTATGGAGAACATGGAAAAATACATCTTTGGTTAAAAGTTATAAATAGGTAAGTCGAAAGACAAACTACTTAGATCTAAAAGACGTCTCAATCTGTCTTAATAATTATAAGATTTATGGTCATGTGCAGTTTGGATGTATTTGCTTATCAATATTGTTAGAAACGGGACGAAGTTATATGGCACGATATGAAGTATTTATCACAATAACAAGATGAATACAAAGACAAGAATTTAATTTAGCAGAGAAATAGGAGATTTTATTCAACAACTGTAATGGAGAAAAAATACAATAATAGTATTCCTACACAATGATTCTAACTTTTAGTAATACAAAACTTATAAAGAAGAGTCTACTATTTATAATTATGCATGTCAAACCCTAGAAATAGGCCTAAAGATGGAAACTAGGTAAAGAAATCACGTGAATGAATGAAATATGGAAAAATTCGGACTGCCCAGCGTTCTAGCGTTACTCGAGTCCCGGTCAAGTGAAACGCTCGCTGTTTCAAATCTCGCCCCGCCGCTCGAGCAATAAGTGAGCTTTATTCTGGCGCCATGGAAAACTATTTTTCCTCTTGAACCCTATTTTGATGTCTTCAAACTTAATACTCCAAATTATGCGTGCCCTAATCAGATTTGAGTCACAAAATTCAATAATCTCCATCTTGACACAAATTCCGATGCAACGAACAAGACTTAAAAATTTCTCCACTTGGAGAAAACATTCAACTGCAACAAATAAACGAACTCTTCAACAAAAACCAAACTTCTTCAATGAACCAAAAACTTCACACCTCTTCTATGATATCCAACTACGATTGATGAATTTAAACACTACTCCGCAAAATTACCTCGGGTTCAACCAAAAATCATAAATGATTTAGAAATGACCAAACAAGGCCGAAACACACCCTGAAATAGAATCAACGCTAAATGTTTTTATAGAAGACATTTTTCTAGATTGAATACCTTCAAATCTACTTAAAGCACGTGCAACAAAATCAGCTTCCTCATACCTATCTCCATTGGGTTTGTCCCTAACAATTGAATATGATGACACCACATGAGATGGTGGCATCATTACTCATATCATTTGAACTCGTTTGAGTTGTATTCTTCAACATAGACTCCAAATCAAATTTCAACGGTACTATACCAAACTAAATATCCACTATCGTACTAAATCTATGCTGATTGTTCTTCAATGATTTTACACGACCTTGCAAGATGTATAATCGGGACATTTTTGCAAATCAAGAATAGCCAACGAGATGGGATTTTTCTTCAAATCTGGAACATATCGAACTTGATCAAGTGTCTCATCCCACGGCTGAAACCAGACTCTACCAATTCCAGCTACCCAACAAGCTGCGTTGTTTCTCATAACCATGATACCTTTCGAAACTGTTTCATATGTTGAAAACAAATCTCGATTGGGACATATATGAAAAACACAAGTTGAATCTAGAATCCAATACTCATGAGGTTTAGATTCGCCGTCAGAAATAGCGAAAAGATCCCGATCACTCTAACAGTCATTTGCGACATCGGCTTTGCCTGAAGTATTTGATTGCCTTCCCTTTTGATTTGCAACCAAATTTCATTTGTTCAGTAACTTGTTGCAATCCTTCTTAATTTTTCATTTCTTCATGCAATAAAAACAAACTTAATTACTGAAATAAGATTTCGACATGTCCCTTCTGTGACCACCATCAACAACAAGGCAATCTTCATCTCTATCCTCAAATTCAATCAGATGTTTCATATTTTCTTTTGAAAACAAAGCATCATATGCATCTTCAATGATGAGAGTATCACAACTTATAAAATCGCATCTCCAAACGAAGTAAAAGAAGCGGGCAATGAATACAAAAGAATTAAGGCCTAATATTCTTCATCATACTTTACCTCCAAGGTCTCCAAATCAGCGACGATCTCTTTAAATACCTATCTTCCAAAGATCCACCTTTTGTCATCCAATAAGAGTACAAGTTGTTTCAAGTGTAATTGTTGGCTAGAATCTTAGTTATGCACAATTGTTTCAACTTCAACTTTAAGACAATAGCAGGCTTCTCCTTCAAAACATCTCGAAGGTTGTTACTCAAAAGATGAAGATGAATTTGTGAAAGTGCCTTCCGATCCTCTAGTTGTTTCTCCTTCGTCGTTTAAGTTGTGGGCATCTTGTCAAATTCCAACAATAAATCATCCAAAACCATCTTAGCGAGTAGTGTTCGCATATTAACCTGCCAAAACAAGAATCTAGTGTTCTGATCCAAAGCGGAATATCATACTTCATGTTGCAATAAAGAACAAAAATCTCGAACAAATAAAAAAATTCAAAGCTCTGATACCACTTGTTAGAAACGGGACAAAGTTATACGACAGGATATGAAATATTAATCACACAGATACAAGAATTTAATTTGACAGGGGAATTGGAGATTTTATTCAACAACTATAATGGATTGAAAATATAATAATTGTGTTCCTACATAGTGATTATAATTTCCAGTAATACAAAACTTGTAAAGAATAGTCTACTATTTTTAGGGGTGTATGCCAAACCTTAGAAATAGCCATAAATATGGAAACTAGGTCAAGAAATCGTTCGAAGGAAAGAAATATAGAAAATTTTGGACTGCCCAACGTTGAGCGCTAGTCTCGTGCTAGGGGAGCGTCAGGTGCCATCAAAGCCTATTTTTCCTCTTGAACGCAATTTAGATGTTTTCAAGCCGAATACTCCAGATCACACATGCCCTAATCGGATTTAGGTCACAAAACCCAACAAATATGTTAACAACATTACTTGGCGTTAATTCAATTTAAGATGTATGACAAAAATATGAAACTTTAACAGAAAATGTTAAAAAAGAAAACGACAAAATAATCCCAATAAGAACAACTCGAAAAGCCTTTTTAAATGTAAAATATTCTCTATCTTAAATAGTTAATTCTTGAAATTATAATTCAATATGCTCTTTAATTTAAATTTTCAAATAGAGTGAGTTTGACTCCCCAAATGTCAAACTCACTCAGTGTTTGTGTTTTTTAATAGTTGCACTTAGATTACAAGGTTCAATGCTTAGATTCTTAAATTATTAAAATTAAAATTAAATATTTTAATTATTATATAAAAATATATTAAACAAAAAATAAGGGAATGACAATAAAATAATTATTGAAAATGTAAAAGGAAGAGTTTTTCAAATGATTATTGAAAAAAGTTTAAAATAAATAATTTTTGAATGTATAATTAAATTTAAAGATATGATGCTCTTTGAAAATATTAAGATCCGATCAATAGTTATTCGTAGAACTGTGTTCATGAATGATGATTAACAACATTATTTACTAATCCTACTGTGTTGCCTGAGTGATAAAAGAAAATGATAGGGTGTGTATGAACCCCATTTTTTGAAAGAATATATATTATAATAGTAATTTTTGGAGAATATATAGTTAAAAAGAAGAAAAAAATTTTGAATTTATATGTAAAATCATTTTATTTGAAGACGTGTGATTAAAACAAGAAAAAATTAGTTTCTACAAAATGAAGTCGGGCATAAGTGTTTTGATAACAGCTGGCATTGCTGGCCACTTACAAAAATAATGCGAAAATTATGTTATTCCTCTCAATCCTATAATAGTAGTTGCAATATAGTCTCCTTCCCATTTCTTTTAGATAGCAATCTAATCCCCAACCAATAGGCAATAAGTGTGCATCGCTAACTTAGACAAAGAAAAGGAAATGAAGGAATGAAGTATAATGTTATCTAGTATCAGTGGTCTTAGATTATCAGTATAGGTGATCACACTTAATATGTTCAAGTAAATGAATTATGCGGCATTGTATTTAAGTGAATCCATCATTTAATATCATGCAATTGTCACCTATATTAATATATAATACCAATGACGTTTAATAATATTATTCATGAAGGAAATAGGAAATGCAAAAAGTCGTCCCTATCATTCCCCACCAAATAATCCCCTTCCACTCCCTTAGCATCGTCACCACAGTGACAAAGCCACCTCTCGAAATCAATTGGGACATAATTTAAATACAATTTAAAAAAAAAAAAAAAACACAAAATATAACGAAATAAAAGATAATAAAAATAAGTAAAATTGTCTTATTTAGCCAATTATTGACATCCATTAAATTAAAAAAAATCATACTCATTTTCAACTACAAATTCATAAAATATTTTACACATAAATTTTAAACTTATTTCTACTTTTTAAACACACATTTTCCAAAAAAATCTTTATTCCAAAGCTCATTTTTCCCAAAACACCTATGGTGCATTTGATTTGCTGTTTTCATGCTATTTTTAATTTTTAGTTTTGCAAAATGTTGAAAACGTGTTTGGTATGATATTTCTGAAAATGCATTTTTGAAAATGAGGTTAAATTTATAATAAAATACTCAAAATACATTTTTTGACGTTTTTAGTGTTTTTAGTGAAAATTCTGAAAACACTCAAAATATTGAAAAAAAAGCGTTTAAATAAAATTTTATTTAAGTGAAAAAGTATAAAAAACATAAAATTTTGAAAAAATAAAATCTAAAAAATAAAAATATGAAAATAAAATTATAAAAATTTACAGAAAAATAAAATTTATAATGAAAAATAAAAAATATCCAAGCCTAACATAAAAATTGTAAAAAAATATTTAAATGAACACAGATAAAAATATTTTGAGTTCACATCATTAATTTTTATTTTTCATATTTTGAACTGAATTTATTATTTATTTTTATTTTACTTTTGTAGGATGAAAAATATTGTAAAATTCACCAACTTTAAAATGTATATATTACTTGATAATATATTGACTTAAAATTGTTCCATTTTTACTGAATAATCAAATTTCGTGGAATAAAATGTCATAAAACAAATATTTCAAATTTCAAATCAAACGGTTTTCTAGCTTTGTGTTTGGAGAAATATATTTTTAAAATAACAAACTAAACACATTTTTAACAATTTCAAAACAGATCTAAAAAAAAAAAAATGAACTCAAAACTTTAAACTGAAACACGAACCAAACATACACTTATTTTAATGGATGTGAAATGGGGACTTGCTTGGAAAATTGAACTCACTTGCCTCACCTCCCTCCACCATATCACCGCTAGCAATGGCATCTTCCATTAACGACATGAGGACTCCTTCTTTTATGATTTATTATTGTGAAGCAGTTAGGGATTTTTGGTGGATCTCTCAAATCTTGGTGGTGGAGCTTTTGTTGGAATGTTTGTTAAAATGTTTTTTCCAGCCCACAACTTCCCAAGTAATGCACATCGAAAGTTGGTTTTTTTTAAGTCCAATTTTTTAGGAAGATATATATTTTAATAATAATTTTTTGAAAGATATATGGTTAAAAAGTAAGTTTTTTTTTTTTTTTTAATGTGAAATTATCTTATTAGGAAAATGTGTAGTTAAACATGAATTTCAGAAAAAAAAAATGATTTTTTATAAAATGAGGCTCTAACATGCCCTTAATACAACAATCTACATTTAGCCCATATTTAGTTCAACTAAAAAGTTGAATAAAATCTAATTCAAAGTTAACAATTAATTTTAATCACACATTTTATAGGATCTACAATTCAACCACACAGTTCATCCGCTTTTATAAAAATATACTAAAAATTTGATTTTTATCTCAACCAAACATGGACTCAAATATATGTGCATCTATATAAGAGTACATGACAACACAACACAACACGCATAATCATTTCATTTTAACCTCTGCAATTACTGATTTGAGAACATAAGTGTTGACGATAGAAATCGAATCAACAAATTCCTCTCACCTAACCAGGTTTTCACTTCCTAAACTCACTAGTTTGGATTCCCAAATTGGAGCAAGAGGATAAATGTCTATGTGGGGGAAGATATTTAAGTTTTCATGCTTTTCCCTTATGAGGCTAGATATTATAGATTTCCCTCAAAACCTCTGGACAATTTGGTCATTTCAGAATAATGATAGGTAGCGAACTTGCATTGGCTATCTTGTAACTAATTTGGTTATAGTATCACATTTTACCCACTTGCCCATGTGTGCTTCAATAACGATTTCTAGCCAATTTGGCTAAGTGAGTAGTTCGCCTACTCTGTACGAACATTTTACACTTGGTTCCCCTTTGCATCATTTATGCCTCACAAGTAGAGAACAAAGTTCGTGGAATGTTGGTTCAAAATATAGTCCTCAAAATTCGATTTTATTATTATATTAAATCTAGGACTTATTGTATAATGTTATGGAGCTGCGAACTTTTTTGATGACTTTGCCCAATTATACTTTTTCCTATTTTTGTTTATTGACAATTAATTTTCGGGTTAGATGGAAAATGTTTATTACTTAATGCTTATTCACACGTGATTTCAAGGAATGCCTCTTTGACTTTTTTCCATTCCGCGCATTCATTACGTGTGCTTACTTTTGGTATTTCGTTTATATGTCTTTTCATCTTTAACGGTTGAGATTTCGTGACATTCTGGTAGTGAGTCCGTTGGAATTCAACGATTGAGATAGGCTCCTTTTGACACTATTTGTGTATGCACCATGCTATCTATTCCCTTTATTCTCACTAACTGCAAAAGATGTATCCTAACACTCTATCGTTGTTGATTATGGGAAAAGACCTTTTGTCCTCATCAGAATCCCTTTTAAGTGTTGTTATTGGTTTTTCATCTTTTTTAATTCCACTATATTTTCTTATGAATCCCCTTTAGTTCTTATACCAATATTTTATGTAACCAGATAAGATCATGGAATTATCTTAATTTCTTTCCTGCTATGCTATGGTTGCATATCTATGACTTCGATTTAGATGCATATAATTTAGAAGTTGGTAGAGAGTGGTTCAGAAGCATACAAGTTTTCTATTTTTCTAATTTTTCACATATATGCATCTACGAGAGATCACTATGCAAGACATAGTTACCAATATTGTGATAAACCTACATGCCTTTTCTTTTTGACAAACGTCGGTCAACTGCTAGAGGGGCAAAGTGATTACCCTCATATTTTGACTCAAGAAATTCTTATAGATACGAACAATGGAAGTAGAGTAGTTTAATTTGTAAAGTATGCCTTTTGGCTATGTAATAGATTTAGTTCGCAAATGTTACTTGCCTTGTAACCTTTCTTTATATCGATGAAAATCTTCATTTTATCATTTTTTGTTTTGCAATTATTATTTAACTTTATTGAGCTCGTACTATTAAGTAATTATCGAACTTTGTTAGCTTCATACAATAGGAATTCAAAAGATCAACTTGGCTAAGTTTGTATGATAAAATGAGCAACTTTCATTGAGTTCGCTCAATAGGAATTTGTTTCTCATTTTATTAATAATATATTAGTACATGCCATTCCAATGATGTTTAAGGCGTTCGCTATCCTTTCCTGTGAGCTTATATGTTCCTGATCTAACAACTTCAATTATTGTATATGGTCCCTCCCACTTCAATCCAAGTGAGCTAGAGCTCATTTCTTTGTTTGCGAGAAATACTTTCTTTAGGAGTAAGCCCCTTACTTTGAGATTCTTCT
The DNA here is from genome assembly GCA_903798405.1 of Fraxinus platypoda. Taxonomy (NCBI): domain Eukaryota; kingdom Viridiplantae; phylum Streptophyta; class Magnoliopsida; order Lamiales; family Oleaceae; genus Fraxinus; species Fraxinus platypoda. The sequence continues at coordinate 3,510 of CAIGRT010199392.1, read as the reverse complement.
TGTAAACTTTGGAATTGAAGTACCATTCTATTTTCTTCTTGTATGTAGCGAGCCTAACTTGAGATTCACTTCGCTTTTCTTCTAAGAGGTCCAGATTCACATTCATAACTTCTTCATTTTTCTCTTCGTCGTATCTTATTTTCCTTGCCAAACTTACACCGATTTCAACTAGTACCATGGTTTTCATTCTACATGCTAGGGAGAAGAGTGTATGTCTAGCGACTTTTGTGTTAGTTCTATGATTGTAGGAACTTTGGTAGCTCATCGGCCTATGGCCCCTTCGCCGTATCTAGCTTCTTTTTTAAGATGCCTTTCAATGTCTTATTTACTGCTTCCATTTGTCTGTTAGCCTAGGGATAATATGGGGTGGAAAAGTGTTCTAGGATTCCCAACTCGTCATACATTGCTTTTAGCTTTTTCCCTTGAAACAGTGTGCCATTATTTGAGATTATAGAATTTGGTATGTCGAATCGACAGATAATGTTATTCCATATGAATTTACAAGTATTAGTATTAGCGATATATATGAGGGGTTCAACTTCTACCTACTTGGTAAAATAATATACTGTCATAATTATGAATCTCATATTGGCAGTGGTTCAGTGAAATCAATGCCCATTTGAGGAAAGGCTAAGGGCCACTGCTGATTACTAGCTATTGTACGTGTTGTCGTGCTATAAATGCAAACTTTTGACATTTTTCACATTTCCAGGCAAAGTTCATGACATCCTTCCTCATATTAGGCCAATAATATCTTTGTTTCAAAGTCTTCTGCGTTAAGGATTGTCAGCCAACATAGTTTCCACATATACCCTCTTGAAATTTTTTTCATTAAGTATAAAGCTACGTCCTCATTTATGCATCTGAGCAGAGGGGGTGTATAACATCGCTTAAATAACATATCACTTTATAGTGTGTATCTTGCAACCCTTACTCGCAGTTTTGTGTTGCCTTTCTATCTTTGAAGACCATCCTGTCTTTCAGATAAAAAAATGGTTTCTTGCATCCATGAAGCTCTATCATGTACCCGTATGGTTTTTTTCCCTTTTTCGGCCAATTGATGGTTTTAATAAAAATTCTATTGTCAATATTTTAAACAATTCCATATCCTTTGAACTTAGCGATTTTGACAGAGCATCTGCATTCTCGTTCTCCTATCTAGGGATTTGAGTGAGTTTAAATTTGTTGAAATAATGAGATGAACTTATGGCTTCTGCAAGATAAACATCCATAATTTTATCATTAGCTGTGAACTTCCCATTCACTTGATTTACTAACAACTGCGAGTCATTTTTAACTTTTATATTTTGAGCTTGCATTTCTTTCATCAACCGTAGGCTCGCCAATAAAGCTTAGTATTAAGCTACATTATTGGTTGCTTTAAATGCGAACCTTAACGTGCAATTTAATTTGTGCCCTTCTAGGCTTGTCAAGATTATGCCTGTTCCAAAACCAGTATCTTCCGACGACCCATCCACAAATAGTTTCCACGTTTTCTATTCAGGCTTCGGAACAGGAACATCTGACAATTTTGTGTTAAATTTAGCCGACGCTTGTGTTTTGATTGCGGATCGTCCTTTATAGTTTATTTCAAATTGTCCTAACTCTACTGCCCATTTCAATAATCTTCTTGACAAATCAGGCTTTTGCGTTACTTGCTTGAGCATGAAATTAGTTTAGTACTTCAATATTGTGGCTCTAGAAGTAGGGTCACAACTTTCGCGATGTTGTAACTGAGGTAAAAGCCAACTTTTCCATACCCGAATACCTAGCCGCTTTGTAGGGCTTTACTTACATAATAGACCGATGATTGTTATTTCCTTCTTTTACCAGTACGGAGTTGACAGCCACCTCAGAAATCTGCTAAATATAGCATTAACTTTTCTTGATTTTTGAGTTTAGCTAGTAGGGGGTGCTTTCTCTAGATAATCTTTTAGAGCTTGGAATGCCTGTTCACATTCGTTACTCCATTCGAATTTCTTTCCTTCTTTTAATACTTGGAGGAAGGGGGACATTTGTCTATTGCTCATGACACAAACTTACTTAGAGCGGTGACCCTTTTCGTTAGACTTTGAACCTCTTTTGATTTAGAAGGGGATCATATTTTCCTGAGGGCCTGAATTTTGTTATGGTTCACCTTAATACCTTACCGATTGACTATTATTCGAAGAAATTTTTGGATTTAACTTCGAAGGCGTATTTTAGCGAATTGAGCTTCATCATATATGTTCGTAATATGTTGAAAGCCTCTTCTAAGTGCTTAAAATGGTCCTCATCCTAAAGGTTTTTCGCTAGTATATCATCAATGTATACTTCCATCATTTTTCCTAATTGATCCGCGAACATTTTGTTCACCAGCCTTTGGTACGTGGCCCTTGCATTTTTTTAGCTCAAAAGACATTAGTTTATAACAGTCTAGTCCTCAATCTATTATGAATGTGATGTATTCCTCATCCGGTCCACACATAGGGATTTGATTATATCATGAAGGACCCTGTTATATTTACAGTTAAATTGTACAGTCATTTACACAGTCTACATACATGGGATGGGGCCCACAAAAAAATGTGGGCCCCACCCCATGTGTGAGGACTGTGTAAATTAATGTATAATTTGACTGTACATTTGGCATTTCCCATATCATGAATATGCATCCATGAAATTTAACAGTTCATGTCCCGCAGTTGCATCCACCAGTTGATCAATTCTGGGGAGCGGAAAGTTATCTTTAGGATAAGCTTTATTNATTTAAGTCCATGAAATCTTAGCATGTTTGCCATTTTTAGTTGCTCTTTGCACTAGGACCTGATTATATACCCAAATAGATATTGAGCTTTGCGGATAAAGCCATTTTCTAACAGCTTTTCTACCTTGCTTTTCAATGTCTCGTATTTTTTAGCGCTCATTAGCCGGCACCTTTGAACCTTGGGGCTTGATCTTGGGATCAATTTTAAGGTCGTAAGAGGCAATTTTTGGATCTACTCCCACCATGTCGCATGTTTCCAGGCGAACATATCTAGGTTTACGGTAGGAATGTTTTTAGCAAGCCTTGCATATGTTCACTTGCCTCTTTTAGAGCTTTGCTCGCATATTCTGAGCTAACACGAAAGCTTTCTAGCTCTTAAACGTTAGTCGTCTCGACACGCAATCAGTTGTGCGAGGATGATTAAGTTATCAATTTCTAGTCTTCCCTTGGGGTTACTCATTTGAACTATGGCAACAATATTCTTGGGAGCTCTCATTTCTCTCAAAAAAAAAAAAAAATACTTTCATGATTCATGTGTTGGATTCTTTGATTGTATTTTAAAGACATTTTTACCTTTGTTAATTGAATATCTCACATACGATTGATGGAGGAAAATGATTATGTTAGCCTACTTTATGACAGGTCGTCCAGGGATTCTATCGTATACGAATTTATCCATGATGATGTTGAAATTCATTTATCCTTGATATGCTTGGAGCCCCTCTCTAATTTTTACTAACAGAGGGACTTGTTCGTAAATAATC
>CAIGRT010199385.1:0-11997 GCA_903798405.1 Fraxinus platypoda | reverse complement strand
ATTGTTAAATTAATATACTTGTTTGACTTTAGACTTTACCTAGCTCGATTGGATGCAAACATTACTACGCTTCTATTTGAATTAAATAAAAATAAGATTTTTAGGATATTTTGATAAAGTTAATAAGATGTGTGAATTAAAAAATTGTGAATTTCACAGAATGTGTGGTCAAAATTAATTGTCAACTTTAACTTAAATTTTAATAATTTTTTAGTTGAGCTAAACAGGAATTACGTTACAACTTTAGACTTTAAGCCTCTGTTTGGTGGGAATTAAAATGAGTTTTTTATTAGATTGTGATAAAAGTTAATGAAATGTATGGTTGAAAAGTTATGGAACTCATGAAATATATGATTAAAATTAAATATTAATTTTGAATTAGGTTAAAATTTAGATTTTAATCCCTACTAAACTGGGCTAAGATAATCTTCCCTTTGATAGATTTGTGTTTCAAGATAAATAAGTAAAAACGTGCCAAATTTCAAGATAAATAAGTAAAAACGTTGAAATTTGGCACGATTAATTAAATATTTTATGTCAATAATTTTGATTAATCGCTACCTTATAAGTTCGTGTGTTACAATTTTATTAACCCTTAGGCCAAGTTTAAAGTATTTGAATTGCGTCAAAACATATGTAAGTTTACTTTTCTCACTATTATTAAGCAAATAAAAGTTAGTTACTTGTAAAATACAATTCTTGACTTATTTTGTCAAGGCAAATGATTTTCTGCCATACATTATCCAAATTCATGAGCTTGCTCTCTTTACCGAACCTTCGCACACCCCATACAGAGACAATAATCACATGTAACTCATCCTCACCAAATCTTCAACTTCCACCCACCGATCATACCCTCACCAATAAATCACATAATACATGCATCTTTCAATTTGGAAAAGGTAATTAATTGTTCAAATCAATTCTCGGCCGAAACTATGTCCTCGGACAACAATTCCAATTCCAATGATGCCGTTGATACGACGCCGTTATTGGGAGACCAGATCATCCGAACGCGCTCCCGCTTCATGCGCCGCCCGCCAAGCCTCCGAGGCGCGGCTCGCTTCCTCCGCCAAGCCAGCAGCCGCAGCCGCGTGATGCGGGAGCCGTCTGTTCGAGTGCGCGAGGCTGCGGCGGAGCAAATCGAGGAGCGACAGAGCGACTGGGCATATTCGAAGCCGATAGTGATACTGGACCTCATTTGGAACCTGGCGTTTGTGATTGTTGCAATTACTGTGATGATCATGAGCCCGAACGAGTCGCCGTCGATGCCTTTGAGGGTGTGGATTTTGGGATATGCTCTTCAGTGCGTTCTTCACATGGTGTGTGTATGGATGGAGTATAAGAAGAGGTCACATCGAAATTTGGAGGGGAGCTCAAGGGATGGGGTTAGGTACAGTAGGAATTACTCGAATTCAAGTTCCGGAAGTGACGAGGTGGAGTCTGCTGATTATGCTTCCGAGGGCCACCAAAATGATGATGAAACTAGGTATACATACAGTCATATGTATTCTGATTTGTTTCTTGAATTATTATTCGTATAGGTAGATTTCTTGAATTATTATACATACGGAGTCATGATGAAACTATACTATACAGAATGCGGTCTTGACTTTTGCTATCAAATTCATGGTCTTTTTTCTACCGAAATGGTATATCGATTTATTTATTTATTTAAGTAGCATTTATAGAATTTTGACCTTAGCTATAAAATGGGTATCAAATGCAGTCAGAAAAATGGGTGAATGACTCTGCAAAAGTTGAGCAACCACATTTGAATTGGAAGCTGGGGAATATTAAGGCTTTTCTTATCCATTTAATGCGAGATTAGATATGCGAGATTAACCTCTGGCTTTATGTTGTTGGAATTGGTCTTGGTAAAAGACGAGTACATTTTATTGGGAAGTAAAAATTTGGTGTCTAACCGCACATGCCTGCTGGATTTTGTATAGGTGGATTGCTAAAGAAATGATTACTTTACTTGTTGATGCAGTCGAATGGAAGAGAAATTTTGGGGTGTTATGACTTGTCTCTTTTTGATAATAGAAAAAACTAGTTATTGTTACTCGATAGGAGAAAGTAAAACTATTTGTTTCTCAAATTTCTCCTGCAGACTCGTGGAACACTTTTATTTCTGAAAAACAACTTACCATAGGGATTACTAGTTAAATTTTTGTAGAGTTAGACCCTTGAGGAAGGCACGAGGGACACCACCATGAACTGCCAAATGTGATGCGTCTCTGATTCCAAAAGACTAATTTTTTTAAGCATTTAAATGATAGTAATATTCCTTCTGAGCTAACAAATAATTGTATTAATATTTTCCCGTGTTGAAGAATGTATTATTTCATCACCTCTTGTCTCCACCCGTTGGACTGAATGATAAATCTTTGTTGACACAGAAGGACCTTTATGGTGTCTAGCTTTCATATTTGATCACCAATTCCAAGTCCTAGATGCCCTGTATCTTTCCATTTTGCGCATGTAGAGAGTTTTCTTACTTCTTAATATTTTAGATTTGCACAGGGGCAAGCATTAATCTATGAAGGGTTTTTCAGTTATATATCACGGGTTTGAGCTGAAGAAATAGATAATTAATGACCTCTTTCTACAATTTTATTGCAGCGTTGTTAAACATCTGGAGTCAGCAAATACAATGTTCTCATTTATTTGGTGGATAATCGGGTTCTACTGGGTAACTGCTGGTGGCCAAAGTTTGATTCAGGATTCACCACAACTTTACTGGTTTGTCCAGGCATATCTTCTTTGTTGAGGCCTCAATATTAATATTAGTTTTTCCTCTCCTCTGTTTATTATCCATGCACGGGGTTTTGTTTTTGCAGGCTTTGTATTACATTTCTGGCTTTCGATGTGTTATTTGTTGTTATCTGCATTGCTGTGGCATGTGTCATTGGAATTGCTGTGTGCTGCTGTCTACCTTGTATTATTGCAATCTTATATGCAGTAGCAGATCAGGTAGCTATAACTTTAGAATCTCTTACCTATTCCTGTAATGGGTTATGCTACATGTACATCATATTTTACCTAATCTTTTACACCCCACTCACACCAAAAGGTGGGGACCACGAGCCGACTTTTTAAATACACGTGGGGGCCACGTTTTTTGTGAGGGGGGTACAAAATTCGGTACCCCCCTTTTCGGTACAAGGGGATAATCCCTCCTGTAATTTGCTATGAAAATTAACTGCATTTCTCTCTCTCTTTCTGTGTGTGGTTGTTGAACTGCTTTGCTGACAGCACCCAGAGTGCAGTTCAGGTGTATTTGCATCTCTTGGATTTATGCTCTGGTTGATTTCATAGAAACTCAGCTCAGATTGTACTGTGTTCATTGAATAATAATGATCTAAATATGTTCAGTTTAGCTATGACAAGGACACGTCCAGATTTATTACCCTCTATCATCTTAAAGTTACCGAGTGCCTATATTGGAACAAAGCCTCCTGGTATGTTTATGTCCCGTTTCCCTGCACCAGGGGAGAGGGTTGGAAATAATTTGTATACCTATCGCGATCTTTCATGAAGTAAAAAAAAAAAAAAAGGCAAAAGCATGCTATGGCGCTTGATAATACCGATGGCCCTGAGCAACTTCCTTTACTGATCTTTCCTATCAATGTGTATGCATATATGCAATGGATTTTGGGGGTTAGTAGGGTTGGGTGGGTGGGTGGGTATTGGTTCTTGCGGCAAGCAATGTGAGAGTTGATATGGATAATACAGATAACTTCCTCTCTTCATCATCCTTTCTAAGAAGTTGAATTATTGTGTTATTAAGTACCTTTTGGGCACTTTACTAATGGAATTTGAACAATATGTGATTCCTATGCCCCCACCCCAGTCTTTCAAGCATGATGAAAAAAAACTAATTCCTGTTCGTTCAAAGATCAAATGTGGAAACAGGAGCCACTCTCCAGATGTACCAACTGCGCTAATTTATTCTATTAGATCACTTTGGGAACTTCGTTCTTGGTCATTATACACTATTTACATTTGAATTGCGCACAATTGGTTGGTCAGAACACTTGATAAATGGAAAAACTTCTCACCTCGTTCTTTTATATATTTCTGTGGAAAATTTATATTACTCACTGTTGTGCCTTTGTGTGTTTCAATTTGAAATCTAATGAGCCCTAAAAAACTCCTAAAACTTAGCATTTTATATGTTTATTTTAAGACATCTTATGAAGTGTAGGGACCCATATTTGTAATCGACGTATCTGTCGAATAATTTTAATTATAACTTGTGAAAAAAAAAACCCCCATGCAGTAGAATTAGCGTAGTGCATGATGGTTTTTAAGGTATGCTTCCACTCTATGTTCAAATGAAGGGAAAAACCTTACTCTTTCGTTTATGATATCAGTTGCTTCCAATTCTCCCTAAATATCAAGTGAATTCGTTATATATGATTATGAAAGAAGTCCTGAGAATTCCTTATGGTACCATGATCTATACTCTAGTAGAATCTGCATTCACCGGTCACAAAGTGTCACTGACTTAAAGGTTTGTGTGCTCACCATATGAGTTGTCTTGATAATTCCCACTTAAGTTGGATCGTCACTTCCATTGACGACAGTAGTTCTTTATGACATTGATTTATGTTTTCATGTTTATCTTCAATAAAATGTTCTGATTATGCTTTTGTGATAATGAGACGTATAGTTGTATTTTAAGAAAATGAACAAAAAGTGGAAGGTGTCTGTACTCGGTGATCCTGTGTTGGAGGTTGCATCAAGTATCAATTGCTTTCTCTGTGTACTAAACTTGTTTATTTGGCCCAACATTTTCCTCTTGGTGCTTCAGTATTAATTTTTTAATTTGGCACTTGTTTTCATATGGAAACAGGAAGGAGCGACTAAGGAAGACATTGAAAGACTGCCCAAATACAAATTCCGGAGAATTGGTGATTTTGACAAACAAAGTGGTGAGATTCAAGAATCATTTGGAGGAATAATGACCGAATGCGACACTGATTCACCTGCTGAACACATTCTTCCTCTAGAGGATGCGGTATGTTCAGTTAGAGTTTTTATTCTTCACGTGGATAGAAAATTTTCAATTTCATTGAAGATTTCTTTTCTTTCTTCAGACTGTTCTTTACAACAGCATAATTGGTGTGAGAGTGGGTATACCTATTTTACTAATTGTCCATTAGTTGCATTAATTATCGATATACCAGTGGATGGGGGAGGTTGGAAATGTGATTTTATGGGAGAATTATGGATAACTTCTTTAAAAAAAAATAAAAAATAAACTGTTACTACTTTTGAAAGTAACTCTTATCTTACTATCAAAATAAGTAACTTATTTATTTCAAATTTTAGCCAATAAAAAAAATATTTATTTGAAAATAAACTTATTTAATCATGCTCTAACTCGGGTTCTGGGAGCTCAATTTAAAGGTTTATTGGGGTTTCTTACCGTGTTATGAATCCTTAACTTGCTAGCATGAATTCATAACACATCAACGTCTAAGAACAGTTGGTCAGATTTTCTCATTACTAATCAAACAAATATAGATGGAGTTTCTTGGCATTTATCTCTGCATTGGTTTTCAGGAATGCTGCATATGCCTTTGTGCTTATGATGATGGAACTGAACTGCGTGAACTCCCTTGTCGTCACCATTTTCACTCTGCCTGTATAGACAAATGGCTGTACATGAATGCCACATGTCCTCTATGCAAGTTCAATATTCTTAAAAATGGCAATCAAAGTGGTAGTGAAGAAGTGTAATCGAGATCCATTCCAGGGTTCCTTCGTGTTTCTGAGTTTGCTTCAATACAGCTGCTATTTGTTTGTTTACTCAAATAGTATGTCAACGCATTTTTCTTTTTCTTCTGTAGTGTATTTGATGAATGTGGGGCTTTTGCTAGTCATGGGAACTTCTTGTTTCTGTGCCACTTTTAGCGATGAGTTGAACTTCTTTACACAACATTTCGATGACTTGAACGTGTACTCTTTGTATTATCTGTAATTTTCAATTCAATAAGAAACTACGGTTGGTGCATGTTAGTTTTTTGTTTTCAAAGTGTAACCCAAGTCTTATGGTATTGTTGGTTGGTGTCCATACTAGCCTTCCATCATTCCTCTACATCTTTTGTAAAGGTGAAATAGTGGTGGAACACGGTAGAAGGTGGTGGAGCACGGTGGATGACGGCTCTATTCTGAATAAGATGATAAAATGAAAAAGTCCTAAAAACTGTCTTAAACAAAAGGGGTGACAATTACCTAGAAACTTCAGGTGTTTATAAACTAGGGGATATTAGGCCAAGTACGTTTCTGATACTAAAAAATTGATTAATACACCTGGCATCTTTAACTATTCCTCTGCATGTATTTAATACGGCAAAGTGGAGCATTATTTCCTTATTGTTAAGCACGTGCACATGCGTAATTATTTCCTTAACTATTATTACCTTGATTAATGTGGATTTTAATGTGGATTTATCAATTATATTAACAAAAAAAAAAAAAAATCAAATTCATCAACAATAGGGACCGCCCCTAAGTTTCTTTTTTCTTTTCACCCCGTTTTAATAAATTTTTTACATGGCTTACTATGTAATATCTGAATCTCAAAATATCTTCATATTTTTATATTTTTGATTATATGATAGAAATAATCCAAGTTGACGTAATTAGAATTTTAATAATATTGATTCAAAACGTAATTGACATTGGTTTGTTAAATTAAATTCTAGCAATCATATTTGACTTGTTATTTTTTTCAATGTTTAAGGTTTTTTCAATCAAAAAGATGCGTTATAAATTTTACAATGAATGCTTTGAAAACAAATTTGTTAGTCAACAACGTGAATGAAAAGTGACATGTTGTGTGACTTTTTAATTTTAATTTATCATTTTTTTAATGTGTCACTTTCAACTTATAGGTTATTGTGTTTTTAAAATGAAGTTATGATTTATATTTAGTTAATATAAGAGAAATATTGTCATAAAATTCGAAAAATGCACATATACGCATCTAGTTAATTGCCCAGTGACAGATTGCGACTTTTTTTATATGAGAAATATTATCATTTTCTCAAACACCTTGCATGCATCAATTTAATTGATTCAAAGTTTTATTTTTCATATGTATTAATATAAAACAAGATTTGAATTCGTATGTTTAAAATTTCAAAAATACACACTTATACAACTAGTTTGCTCAAATGGCATACTGTGACATTTTTTTAGAAGAGTGACAGAATATCATTTTTTATTGAAAAGTGACACAATTTATATTCTTTTTTGATCAAACACCTTGCATGCATCAATATAATTGATTCAAAATTTTATTTTTCATATGTATTAACATAAAATAGGGCTTGCATTCGTATGTTCAAAATTTAAAAAACGCACACATATGCATCTAGTTAATTGCTCCAATGAGATACTATGATTTTTTTTTTTAGAAAAACAACAGAATATCACTTTTTCATAGAAAAGTGACAAAATGTCATTTTTTCACATTCTCCTTGAACAAATATTTTGCATGTATCAATCTAATTGATTCAAAACTTTCTTTTTCATATGTATTAACATAAAACAAGGCTTGAATTCGTTTGTTCAAATTTTCAAAAAAATGCACCTATATGCATCTAGTTAATTGCTCCAATAAGATACTTTGACTTTTTTTTCACATTCTCCTTAAACAAACACATTGCATGCATCAATCAAATTGATTCAAAATTTTCTTTTTCATATGTATTAGCATAAAATAAGGCTTGAATTTGTGTGTTCAAATTTTCAAAAAAATGCACACATACATTTAGTTAATTGCTCCAATGAAATAATGTGATTTTTTTTTTTAGAGAAGTGACAAAATGTCACCTTTTTACATTCTCCTTGAGCAAACACTTTGCATACATCAATTTAATTGATTCAAAATTTTCTTTTTTCATATGTATTAACATAAAACAATGTTTGGATTTGTATGTTCAAATTTTCAAAAATGCACACGTATGCATCTAGTTAATTGCTCCAATGAGATTGTGTGACTTTTTTTTTTTTTTAAATAAAAGTTACATAATGTTTTTTTTTTTTCACATTATCCTTTTGTCAAACACCTTGTATGCATCATTTTAATTGATTCAAAGCTAATTTTTCATATGTAATGACACAATCCATTTCTTCTCAAGTTCAACAATGTAATTTTCAAACATGTTCACAATCACAATAGCAAAATCATCAAAAAGAAACTTCAAAAATGTCAATTATTTACATTATAAGATTTAAACTAAATCTAATCACGACATTCAAATAAAAGTGAGATAGACAATGCACTAAGATGATTAGAATTTGTAAGTAAGAGATTATTCAGCTGAAAATTGATAATTACGGTTGTTGCATTAATCTATATAAAGATAACATTAAAAGATCTTAAAATAACAGAATTGGGACAGAGTCCAAAAAAATTAAAAAACCTGTAATTTTGTTTGTGTATTTTCATATTTGTGGAATATAACTTTGAAGAATAAATGTTGAAGCTACCTCAATCTTCTTTTTGCTTGATTTGTGGAAGATTTCCTATTTTTCCTTTTAATTTTCGTTTTGATTTTTCGAGATTGAAGGCTGATATTTGTGGAAGCATGAATGTCCGTAGGTTTGATCGTATACTTTAATGTGAATTTTAAGTTTTTATCATTTAATCCAAGTTTATCATATTTTTTCAAAACTACCCCAAAATATAGGGNGTTTTTTTTCCAGTTTGGAGGCTTGTGTCTTTGATGCCGTAATCTTCCACGTTTGAGCGTATTTCTTACGTTAATTTTTACCTAATTACCACCTACTCCAAGTTTATCATGTTTTTTCAAAACTACCCCAAAATATAGGGTATTTGTGTAAGAACCCCTATATACTATTTGTTTCATTTAAGTTATAATTTAGTGTAACGTTGCTTGGGGAGGCCATCTTCGCCTAAACCCCATCCAATAGAATACTGAAGCTTCATAGCGTCTCTATTCGGTGCTCTTTAGAGGCATGTCTTTCTTCTTGAGAATTGTTAAACTTACGTGACAAGGAATTTCATTACTTTAGGCCCATTGTAGTTACAGTCACTTTTCATCTGAGAATTAGTCATCGATTTCTTCTAGACCATTTTGCACTAGGCAGATGTCAGTCCTTATACATGGTCTTACAGTTTGGTGGAGACCTGTAATTTTGATAAATAGTCGTCAAAGCTTGATGGATACAGTCATTTTGCCAAATTCTTTTTCGAGAGTGGTCTCGTGTTCCTAGCTATTTTTTAAGCTAGGGACAAGGAGGTGCAATGAGCTACCACCAGTTGTCCCGAGCATTGGGTGCTTTAGAAAGTGTACTTTGCATTTCGCGATAGATTATGTATAATGATGATGTGACAAGACGACATTTATGATTTTTCTATGACATAATAAACATATATCCCATGTTTAGTAGAAATTAAAATTTAGATTTTAATCTAAGTTAAAGTCAATAATTATTTTTAACCACATATTTCATGGATCCTCAATTTTTCAACAATACATTTCATCAATTTTATCTGTTAGAAATCTGAACAAGCAAAGGCAAAGAAACAGAGATTGTGCAAAGAAACAAAACAGAGAAAATGTAGAGAAATACTGATTTTTCTGCTTTTTATTCCAGGACTAAGAATGTCTATTTAAGGCTTACAAATAAACTGAAAATAGCTAAAAATCCTCAACTAACATCACGTTTTATTGCCACTAATTCATACTGACTTTGACTAACTAAAAATCAGAAAATACGGAGCAAATATTTGAAATTAAATTAGTATCTATGACTCAGTCTAACTGGAAATTAACATATGACAATTTCTAAATTAACCTTCAACACTCCCCCTTGATTCAAAATTGCAAACTCCAAGCTGATTCCTGAAATAACCTTGTTTTTCACGAGGTAGTGATTTTGTTAGAATATCAGCTATTTGCTCATTTGTGTTGCAATAATGTAGACTGATCTGCCCTTTTGCTACAAGCTCTCGAATGAAGTGAATTCGAATATCTATATGCTTCGTTCTTCCATGGTAAGATGGATTCTTGGACATGGCAATTGCAACTTTGTTGTCGCAATAGATTTCAGTTCCTCCTTTTTGTTTCTGATCAAAGTAGCCTTTGTAACCATACGACTTGACATGCCGATGAAGTTATAGCTGCATATTCAGCTTCAGATGAAGATAAAGTTGTTGTTGCTTGTTTCTTTGAACTCCAGGATATGGCTCCTGACCCCAAACTGAAAATATAACCTGAAGTGCTCTTTATGTCCTCCAAACAACCTGCCCAACACTGTCAATAAATCCAAACAACTTGAAATCTGAAACATGGCAATACCATAGCCCAAAGTCTATTGTTCCAGCAATGTAGCGTTGCGGCTCCAAGATTATGCTTTGAAGGACAATGCATGAACCTAGAAATCACTCCAACTGAAAATGCTATATTAGGTCTAGTATGAGTTAAGTATATCAGGACACCAACTAAGATTCTAAATTAACTTGAGTTTGCTTGTTCAGTGCCATCATCTAACTGCAACTTCTCATTCAAATTCAAAGGTGTTGCTGCAACATTGCAATTCAGCATATTGAATCTCCTAAGAAAATCAATTGCATATTTCTTTTGTGAAACAAAAACTCAATCTTCAACTTGCTTCACTTCTAGGCCAAGAAAATAACGCAAAAGACCCAAATCTGACATTTCAAATTTATTCTTCATACACACTTTAAATTCATCAATAAGAGAAGAAGAATAACCCATATAAATTATGTCATCAACATAAAGACAAAGAAGTAGAAAATCATTTTTACCATGTCTCTTTAAATAAAGTGTGGGCTCACTTTTGCTTCTTTCAAATCCATTTTGATGAAAGTAAGAATCTATTTTATTGTACCATGCCCGTGGAGATTGCTTTAGACCATAGAGGGCTTTCTTCAATCTATAGACCTTATCTTCCTTCCCCTGAATGATGAAACCTCCAACTCTCCATTTAAAAATGCAAACTTGACGTCGAATTGAAAAAGAGGCCAGCTCAATTGTGCTGCCAGGCTAAAATGATTCTCACTATTTCAAATCGAGCAACAGGAGAAAATGTGTCGTCGTAATCAATACCTTGTCGTTGGGAATACCCCTTTGCCACGAGCCGAGCCTTGTGCTTTTCTATTTTTCCATTTGGATGGTACTTTGTTCTGTAAACCCATTTTATTCCAATAGCATTTTTACCTTCAGGTAGGTCTACCAATTCTCATGTCCCATTTTTCTTAATTGCCTCAAGCTCTTCTTTCACTGTGCTACACCATTCTTTTTTATTTACTGCTTCTTTAAAGCTAGTAGGATCAGAAACAAACAAAGCTTAAGTTGTCTCATAAATTTCCCTTAAATGACTTGAATTTCCTTGGAAGAGTCTCCTCTGAAGAAGCTTGTGTGGAAGATGAACTGTTATTACTTGAAGGGTCGGATGTTGAATTTGAAGGAACCGTGCTTGGTGAACTCGGAAGAGTTGGTACTACTTCTCTAGTTGGTGAAGGTTCACTTGTTGGTACTTTGATATAAATGGCTTCATTATTCTTATTAGCAACTTCATTATTTTCTTGCCAATTCCAGCTTGCTTCTTCGTCAAATACAACATTCCTGCTGATGATTACTTTGCCACTAACAAGATTATATAGCCTATATGCTTTAGATTGAGAACAATAACCCACAAAAATACATTTGCAAACTTTTCGTCGAGTTTACTACGATTATGCGAATCTATTAAAGCATAGGCAATACAACCAAAAAAATTTAAGCGACTTGATAAGTGTGTTTTTACACACTTATTTAGCACTTTTTTGTATTTAATTGAGATTTAAATTGAGTTGATTTCTATGCATAATTGTGTAATTTTGTATGTTTGTAGGCTTTGTACCAGAATTCACGAAGAACGGAGCGAAAATAAGAAGAAAGGGACTAAAAGTGTACAAATTGGTGAAGTTAGGGACCAAGTTGCACA
>CAIGRT010199343.1:0-19895 GCA_903798405.1 Fraxinus platypoda | reverse complement strand
TTTATTTATACAATCATATGGGCCAAATCGGAACAAATTGCGACCCGTGACCCTCATGGGCTCGACCCGAATGAGTCAGCGGGCGGGCCTGGATTGTAGTCCAAAATTTGTGGGCCGACCCGGAATCGTAGTGGGCGGGCTTTTTTTCACGCGAGCCATTACCGGGCTCATATGTTGGCGAACCGACCCGGCCCGGACCACCCGGATTGACACCTCTACCCAAAACCAAAATCAACCCCACCCAACTGTCAGTCACCATCGACACCGCTGGCATCATCGCCTCAACCTCTAGCCCCAATGTATTGCAAATAATTTCTATTTCATCCTCAATCCTCTCAATGTTAAAACTCTTCTCACTGTACAATTCGAGGGATCGTGTGGGAAGTGAAGAGTCCTCTGATGAGTAGTACGATGAAGATGATGTTGAGTGCATAGAGGGACATAACTCGTAATTGATGTTATTATTCGCGTTCTAGCGCTCAATTCTCGACGGCTTCTCTTGGCAGCAGCTTCCGCTAGAACTGATATTGAAATTCATAGGGGTTTTTGCTTCGCTTTAAGCTATGAATTAAGAATTTAGGTATTCGATGCATTATGCTAGAAATCTAAATCTATGAATTGAAAGAAAGTTTTCAAAAGTTTTGAATTTTTTTTCCTTTTTGTGGGACTTTTGTAAGTAAGATGAAGATAATTAGTAAAGTGTGCAGTTGGCTTGGGTAGTGGTGGCGACTGATGGCCTAGGTGGTGGTGGTGGTGCCTGATTTAAGTACCGTAGAAGACTTCAAGAGGGTCAGCACTATTGAACTCAACCCCTCCCCAACGCTAAAGAAGGAGATGACTTGAATTCTTTCAGTTCTTTCATGTGCTTGGTTTTGAGGTGGTGGTGGTGGTGGTAGTGGTAGTGGTAGATATGGTGGTGCCTAGTTTTGAGGCAGCATTGGGTCAAGTGTTGAGGCAGCAGTGCCAATGACAACTGGATAAAGTGGTTTTGGTTTTTGATTTAATGGGAGAAATGTGTTATGTCCAAAATGCCATTGTCTTATTTGGGGAAAACTATTAATTTTTTTTGGGAGTCAATTGACAGTTTCTGGGATCCAATTGATGAAAATCGTCGTTTTGGACTTGAGCTGCGATTCTTTTAGAGGTTTGGTGCATATGGTGACATAAATGAAAGGTTTGGGTCAAATCTGCTACTAAATAAAAGGTTTGGTATCGTGGCGACAATTCTTCCAAAAAATTATGTTAAATTTTGCTAGCACGTGTTTGGCTAAACTATTTATAAAATGTCAAATCATTTTTTATAACCACACATTTTGTGAGACATATAAGTACTATTCACTTATTTTCACTCATTTCTATAAATTTATAAATTGTTTATAAATACTTCCTATACAAGGTTTAAAATTACTTATATATGGCTTTAGTAAACTCATGCACTCAGATACTAGGAAATGGTGCTTTAACGTAGTCTGAGCAAGATTCCAAAAGTTTCGTTCTTAGCTCTGCAAAATATTTAGTCTATGTTTGGTTCAGTTAAATTTTGTGATAAAAATATAAGTTAACAATAAAACTAGATATACATTCTATCTTGACAATGAGTTTGACACACCCCTATGTGGAAAAATTTTGGTCAGTAATGGGATGGATGTATTTGAAATTAATGGTGTAGATTGCTGCCACGTGGAATAATGTCAAACTTAATGTAACCCATAATGTACATATAACATGATTGTTTAATCAAATTATTTTTTATTCAAAATCTTATAATGTCCATTGCGTCGAACAATGCTACACGTACAGGGCCATGTCCAACATGTACGTGCTAGGAGGACAGCTCTCACGAATGCCAAACTTCGTAGTTCATCTCATCTAGGATGACCAAGCTCCATGTAGGTTTTTGGTTCACCCCAATCGAAGACCCCGCCGTGGTATGCACCAATAAGCCCACCAAAAGCCTTTGTGGCACTAGTGTTGCACAGACGTAACACTGTACGTTCAGCATTATTCGTGTCGATTTTACATTTACGAAGTCAAAACATTTTTTCATCCTCAAGTCCAGGGTCGTCATTAATAGGACAGTAAAATACTAAATAATATGCTTCTAGACACTAAAAACCCAGAAAAGAACCTTCAAAAAATAGAACCACAAACATCGGAATTATAAATTTAAAATAAATCAAGCCTCAAAGTTCACATACAAACCGTGAATACAAAGACCAAAAAGGAAATGCAAATGGAGCAGCATAATATAAAAGCTAGCTCGTTTTCTGAAACTAAACTCTGTTTTTGTAATTTGTTCTTTATGCCAAGGAGTCGAAAGGTTCTTGATCTATCTCAAGTTTAGACCAGATCAGTAATTTGACCTTCAAAGTAGTAGAGGTTAACTAGTGCGGATATTGTACCTTGAAGCCAGGTGAAACTATGCGTAGTAATTCAAGCTCGCCTTCTTTTTAGCTTGAACTTGGATTATACCTTCATTAAAATCTTCATGGTTCACCTAACCAAATCAATATATCCAAGTTCAGTTATTTTATCTAGAAACAGAAAGGAGGGGCGGAACAGATATTTGCAGTTAGTCCCCACTGGTAAAATATTTGTTCTTAGTCTTATCTCACTCATAGATTCAAACCCATTTTTCCGTTAAAAAGGTGATGACCAAATCTAAACAATTTCCATAGTAAGAAAACTTATTTAATGATGGCTAGGATCCGTATTAATTTAAATGGATTTAAATTCTTCTCAAGATCTGGACTGTCTTCAGACTTCAAGGCAAAACCAGGGAATATAAACTGCTTTCTTAAGGTAGTTGTCTTCACGGATGATTTACTCAAGGTTTTGAAATTCTTGTTAACTAAAGAAGAAACTGAAAATCAGTGTCCCAAGATTTTCAGAAATTATGAATCACCAAGAAAATACTGAGGCTATAACAAATTCTCAATAGCTTTGTCAAAAATATGTTCATTTCTTTTCTCCTTTGGGGTGAGACTCACAGATGGCAGACCTCAATAAAATAAGTATTAGAAGTCATAGGGTTAGGGTAAATATTCAGAACTTGGGGGCCCAACTGCGACATGTCATGTCCCAGCACCCAAGGAGCTCAGCCCCTGGAGACATAACGAGTGCACAACTTCACTGGTCAGGCAGACCGCACAGGACGTGCAAGTATGCCTCTGTGTGTGTGTGTGTGTGTGTGTGTGAGAGAGAGAGAGAGAGAGAGAGAGAGACCTCAGTGGCATCACGGCGTAGAGCCAGCATGCCTGCTTCGACACAGACAGCCTTCAGTTGCGCCCCATTGAAGTCATCTGTTGAACGAGCAAGTTCCTCAAAGTTGACATCTGGATGAACGTTCATCTTCCTGGAGTGGATCTATAATAAAATGCAGCAAAGATAAGAGACTTAAAACTTCAGTAGTAAAGGGTATTTTATATTAACTATTGAGAAACAATGACTACTGCTGCAGAACCCCAGGAAATTTTATTTGAAAGAATGAAAGTCAGTCTGGCAGTCATACCTGCAAGATTCTAGCCCTGGCTTCTTCAGTGGGGTGCGGAAACTCAATTTTACGATCCAATCGACCAGACCTCATTAAGGCAGGATCCAAGATATCAGCTCTATTTGTTGCTGCGATCACCTTTGACATTAGAGAAGACACCAAAAGAATTTCAGAATATCACCAAGTATAAATACTTGAAATTGACGGGTTTAGGGAGATATTGACAAAAACACATCCACGTCTTTTTGGACGTAAAAATGAATAACAGCAGAAAACCCATCAAAGGTCAAAAGGAAATTAGTATTTCAAAGGAATCCCCATGGCACGAAAAAGGGGAACAAACAAGTTATGGAAAATGCATGATTAAAACAGTAGAGAAATAACCTTGATCCGATCATCACTGCTAAAACCATCAAGCTGATTAAGCAACTCTAACATGGTCCGTTGCACCTCTCGGTCCCCACTAACTTCACTGTGAAGTATAAAAAAAATGTCAGCAATTAGCAGTCACAGTGCCAACAGCTCCCAAAATCACATGGACATCAAGAACCAGGAAGAATTTGAAGTCAGATCGAAACTGAAGAGAACTAACCTACCTGTCAAAACGCTTTGTCCCAATAGCATCAATTTCATCAATAAAGATGATGCAAGGAGATTTTTCTTTTGCAAGTTGAAAAGCATCGCGAACCAGTTTTGCACCATCTCCAATAAACATCTAGGACCATAACAATTTTTTATCATTCTATGTGCAAATCACATAAAAAGTTAATAAATATCATGGATCAGAGAGCATGATGAGTCTGTAACTGGTTCCAAAATTCAGATCTTCAAGAGTAAAGATCACTGTTACACTATGTAAAGACAACAGGAATCAGAGAGCATGACGAATAATCTTATAAGTCGTATACCTGTACAAGTTGGGGACCTGCTAGCTTAAGAAAAGTAGCATTTGTTTGAGCAGCACAAGCACGGGCCATTAGAGTTTTCCCTGTTCCAGGAGGCCCATATAAAAGGACTCCCTTGGGCGGACGAACTCCTAATTTCTGAAATCTTTCTTTGTGTGTCATAGGCAACACAATTGCCTCAACTAGTTCTTGAATCTGTAGAGATCAAAATAAAGTATCAGCAAAATATTAATGTATGAAATGAGATTGAAAAGAATTTGATCATATCAAAAGATCACAAGGAAATAAGCTTTCCTGTTTCTCCAGGCCGCCAATATCGTTATAGTCTTCTGTTGGTTTTTCATCAACCTCCATCGCCTTGACACGAGAATCATACTCAGATGGCAAAGTATCCAATATCAAGTAGCTGTCTTTGTTTACTCCAACCAGATCACCAGGCTTCAACTTGTCAGGATCAACAAGACCTACTACAGGCAGGAAAATTGTCTGCATTTGACAAAGATATATTAATTTTCCTAATACAGTTATAACCATCAATAGATTAACATGATCACTCTCAGATTTCCATTATCAATACTGTAGCATATTAATTCTATCAAGATAATTATCAACTTCAGTAGCTTAACACTCTTTATGATGTTAAGCTTCTGCGTGACTATATCAGGTTCTCATTTTCAGATTTCCATTCAATCAGATTAAAAAAACATGACGTGATCTTTTGACAAAGAATAATTACATATTCTACATTAACCAGATCACTTTCCATTGGCAGAAGCTTAACGCGACAAAGAGATTGATCACTTTCAGATTTCAATTATGGATACTATATTTTCATTTAAAGAGTAGAAAAGTTTATCCAATGAAAACTACTGATAGTCAATTATTATGCAGGACTCTATGTTCTTAACACTCATTTGCCAAGCCCACCAATTTGAAAAAAATCAACAACCTTGCAACTACACTTCTTCAAGCAAACGTTAAACTAAAACAAACAGGAAATGATTATTGGATTTAGAAAAATGAAATGGAAAAACACGTGTACAAACACAGATGCAGATGCACAGTCTCTCACCCACAGAGAGAAATGCATGTACCCAAGATATCTTACCTGGCGTGTGGATGTTTTTAGTACTACACATTTACCCTTCCTTTGAGAGTCAAGATCAATATTTGCACCATCTTCTTCAGCCTCATCCTCTGGGTTCATTTCCAAAATCTGACAAATATAGAAAACAAAATTAGTACTCATCACGTCAAATCTCCAATCTCTACTTACCATTTAAGATAATGACACTAATCGATGAACTCAATTTGCAGGAATCACATAAAAGTCATCGATTGGACACAGATACTTCTAAAGTCATTCTGTTTAAACTGGACAGAAAGCCAGAGCTAACTCCTGAAAAATAAGGGATCCCACAATTTAGTTCAGCCTAAGATTTCATTCAGTATTATGTAGCAAACTGGGAAAACTAAAACAAATCAGGGCACACGATGCTGTTATACACTAATAAGCACTGATACTTGTAAATTTATTGTGTACCCATATCGGATACATATCCAAGCTTGGATACGCTTCGACACTCTCCAATACGTACAAAATACGTGTTTTTTAATTATTTTATATTTTGTAAATTTATTAAATTTCCAATACGTATCGGACACCTTAGGACACATGAAGAAGAGTTTTATCAATTTTAAACTCTTAACGACAATAAATGACAATTTTTTTTATTTAATAGATAACTATTATTATTATTATTATCAATAACTTATTGATAATAAATAATATTTATTAATTAAAAATGAGCACCTACTCTTTTGTGTAATCAATGAGAATGAATAAATTAACTCCACAATAAGCTCAAGCATTGGTTTTCATTCATAACTATTTGCGTCTTTTATGAAGAAAGTTAAATATTTGTTCAAAGAAGAATCCAACATGTGAGACATCGTTGGAGACTCATTTAATACTCTTGAAGGTGTTGTGCTACTCGAAGTTGCTAATTTATCAATAGATGAGTCAAAGTTAAGTGTTGTTTTTAATGAAAATGAAGAGATTGATGGTCTTGATATTGATGAAAATTAAGTTAGAACAATTAAGAATTATAACATGCTTTAGTATTTATTTTATTTTTATTGCCAGATTTCTATTTAATTTTTTTTTTTTTAAATAATAATGAAATTATGCCGAATTTTATATTTAACTTATGAAGAATACTATACACGCATATACATATATACACGTAATTGTGGAACCTAATTTCTGTTAAAAAGTTGCATCGGTGTACTTGTATTGTATCGTATTTGAATCCGTTCTTCTTAAGTTATACATAGTTAAGGAATAAGACTATTCCTGGTATTCCACTATTACTTAACTTACAACTCCTAATGTGATCACAAGCATAAAGATCACCAAAAAAATTCTAACCTAAATTACAAAAAATAATCTGTGATTATAAATTCCTAAAAGGACATGGACTTGACTAAACTATTAGAACCACAAATTGACCAAACAACTGAATAACCTGAATTCAAACATAAACCCGTGATTAGAAACAAAAATGTAATTAACCAAGATTTTGAGCAAGCTGCGTGACTTCAGTCTTGGAGTAGTATCTGAATAACCTCTTATAATCCTTAAAGTCAATGCCTTTTTCCACCATCACCAATTCTCCTAAAGGATTATGTAATGAAATCAACTATAGAAATACAAAATATGAGGAGAAAAGATCCTCTAGATGCTAGAAAAAATACATGGGAAACTATCTCCACATTACACCTGTTACCATACCTATTGCCTAAACTATTGGTAAATTGAAAAACATTAAACTCATTTTAGTAGCTGAAATAATAACGAGACAACCTTTTGACTTTTTTAGCGGAGCAAGACGGCCTTTGCTACTCCAATGAATAATGAAACACCTACAAGAAGAGGCTTAGACTATCTTCTCCGTTGTACCTCCGACGTGAGAATTAGTGATTGAGTTTGCCAAAAAATAACTTAAAAAAAAGGGAGAATGCTAGAAAGATATTGTGAAAAAGATCCTTAAACCTGGCATGCCTTTGAAGTATTTATAGTTGTTTGGTGCTATGTAACCCCTAAGCGGTTATTGTACATGTGTTTAGTGTAACATGTCCGCTTATTAGGTGGTTCTATCCTTTCTTTCTATTAAACTACAAGTCAGTATAATAGACGAGAAGGCATTCTCTATGGTAATAAATCACACGGTGCTGTTAGGATCACCTTAATTTCAAAGTGTCCAGGCAAAATCATAATGATGCTCTTAATTCCCATTATATGTAGTTATTAGGAATTTCTCTCCATGAACTTGCTTTCATACTGAACTACACAGAAACCAGAAAACCTTATTTCCTCATCCCATGTAGTTTCAAATTCCCTTTGCTTTCCATAGTCATCATAAAGAGACATATCAAAACATAAATCCCGCATCCAGTGTTCCAAATACCTCCTATCTCAATTTGCTAGACATTTCAATTAATTCCACAACACCGGACAAGAAAATGCAAAATCCCTAATTGAATATATCGCAATAAAGATTTGGCAAAACTAAAACCCTACTGAAGTAAGTACCTCAACGATGTTGCCGACTAAATAAGGGAGCTGTTTATTGAGCTTGATTTTCTCTTGATTCTCCTTTATCTTCTCCTTCAACGAATCCAAATCCAGATTCGTTCTCTGCACCTCTTCCTAAAGAAATTAAGATTTATATCACGTGACAAGACAAAGTTATAATCTAATTTCTCACGCAGGAAGAGAGAGAAAGACAGAAAAACCTTGAGGATTCGGATTTCGTTGTCGAGAAGGCGAGAGGCTCGAACAATGTCGTCAGTGGACATAGACGAGAGCTGGTCATCTTCGAAGTTGCTGTCTTCTACCATAGGCGTCGCCATTTTTGATCAACTCCGCCTGACCGTGTTCGTGTAGGGAGAGGGAGCTTGGGAGAATTTGGGGAGAAATGATAGAAGAGCCTGGTTGTTGTATCGTGTTCAAGAGGAAAGCTATGCGCTTGATAAAGATTTTCTTTTTCCTTTTCTTTTTTCCACAAAAATATGTAGTAGAAAATGAGTGTACACTCGAATAAAATTTAGAGATGAAAACACAGCTCAACGAAGTCGAGAAGCCCTACCTATCCTCTCATCTCGTAGTGATTTTCGAGCTACATGAAGGGGTAAGAATTATAATATTTTCATTTATTGATCACTTTCTTATGTATTTACTTTTTAAAATATGGTATAAATTTTTAAAAAATTAAAAATCAAATAAAAAATAAGTTTCGAATTATGATCATGTTCTCGTTCCCTCCTCAATTCCCTAATGGTTCAACACAATGCGGAGCAATACATATTTTTCTAAAAATTTTGAATCAAGTCGCTCATTAATCATTGTAAGTGTAAATTCAAATAATATTGTCTGGACTTTCATTTCGTCTAGCTCAATTACGAACATATTCTAGATGCCCCTCACGAGAGGTGGTTAGCTGAAGTGGACTGTCCTTCTCATGTGTTGGCCTAACCCAAATCCAGCACAATCTAAGATGTGCTCCTCGGCATGCGATCGTTTGGAACCCTCGAATATGTGGCGGTAAAGTCACTTTTGTGGGTCAAAACAAGTCAATTTGATAAAGAGATAAGAATCAATTTTGTTGGTCAAAGAAATCAATTGGATAAGAAGCAAATTTGCTTCTCCATTAAGTATTAGAATTAGTCAACAAAAACGGCGGGTTATTTTCTTGTAAAAGACAGCTATATCAAGTTGTTTACAACTTGAATTCACATTGCCAACCAAGAGCCAAACCGCCTCATATCACCGTCTTTCTTCTGTATATATACATGCATATATACTTCAATTTATTATCTCATTTTGGGGGCAAAATATAGAGAAAGTGTGTTTTTAGAGAGAAAAATAGTGAAATTTCTCCTAAATATTATCTTTCCTTTTATTAGAGAGGGTGTATTTTTTCCTCATATTATAAAAGAGGGTATTGTCAATTGTGCTCTCCTTATTTTAGAGAGAAATTCTTGTAATCTTTTTGCTATAGTGAAATCCTTCTACAATTCGCCAGTGATTTTTTGCTCCAATTAGTTTGGAGATTTTTCCACGTAAAATTTTAATGTTCATTATTTTTCCTTTCTACTTCAGTTGTAATTGTGTGCCCCGTACCATAACGTCCTACAAATATATATATGGAGCTTTCGAGAGGACTTGTCAATAATGAATTGTTAAACTATGATATATCATTTGTCGAGTCCTCTCGAAGTACTGGAAATGTACCTTAATTTAGTCTTACATTCATCTAGGTTTAAAATACCATCACACTAATGTACTTGACTGCAGATTGGAGAGCTCAATCCATATGAAGATTTGAGTTGTCCGCTCAATCTTGTCCTCAAATACCTCTAGTTTCTCTACATTAGGGTTGAATTATATTGTGCGACAACTGAAAACATATTTCTTAAACGACGAACTTACTTAACCCTAGCGAGTTTCTAAGAATCAAACTCAATTTTTAAGTCTGTAAAATAGAAAATCGAAATTGAATCAAGTGCTACATTTTTGAACGATTATTAAATCTGTAACTAAAGCTTCCAATAAATCCCGAACCGATGCAATAAACCAGCAACAATGCCCCAGAACAATATTTCAGCAAAGATAACATAAAGTAGAATGCCCACTTTTCTTGAATGCCAAACATTGATGAAAATGTGCTTCTGTATCCAATATATCTGCAAAGATTGTTTTAAACAGTTGAATAATCAACGCTAAGAGAATGTAATAATTTCATATATGCATCAGAATATCAGAATGCAATTACACAAACTAGGCAACAACAGAAGTTTATAATTTGAAAATTACCAGTGTATTATGGGGATTATCGTAATACCACCCGTTGATGAATCCCGCGAAGATACCTTCGGCAGCCATTACATAAACAAGCATAGCATTCATACCAATCCATTCCAATGGCAGAAACATGTACCTCAAATTCAAAACATCAACCTGCAAAAAAAAAAAAAAAAAAGGAGACTGAATCTTTATCTGAAAAAGACTGGCATGGAGACTGAAACCAGCTCAAACTACACTAAGATAGTAATGTAGAATTAGCGTATTTCAAAAGTTGAAAGTGTACCAGAATGTAGAAAACCGAGAATACTAATGCTGCTGCTCCAGACGTTACACAAACATAGCTGAAAGTGTACAACTGCTTATTTAAAGGAATAGCTGCAAGTAAACAAGTTATACGAGGAAGAGTACTTAGAAAAAATCAATGCAGAAATTCCGTCCATTTAAGGTTCTTCAAACCTCACCATCCGTAAAATGAAGGATAATCCCTAAAATCAGAAGAACAAGACCCGGAACAATCCAATGTCGAAGTCTAGTTGAATGATCCTAAAATCATAACATAAACGAGATTGCAGTGAGACCCCTAAAAAATTCGTCAAAATCACAATGTTGGACCAGCTAAGGAAAAACCTTCATGTGTACCAACACGTGTCCGAAATGGACTCCAATGATGGTGGAGAGAATGGCAGAAACTGAGCTGCAGTGCGAAAGGAAACAATAATAGATTTGTAAATAACTTTCTTAGTAGCTAAATCAAAGCAGTGCACTTTGTTCACTTAATGATGTGAAATTAAGTTAATAATCAATTAAGATCTTGTTTGATGTTTCACTGCAACGACTGACCATGGTTCATGCCTCTTATTCTATCCCTCACACTCCAATCTATCGAAGGAAGAAGCAGAAAACAGCATTTGAGGTTTCTATCACTCTAGGTAATGGCCATTTCTAATTTTAAAATTGGTGTTTATGCTCTATAAACCCACCTCAGAATTCCTTCAGGTTCAAAAGATGCGTAGCACCAGGGTGGAGCATCACTCCTGAAAGGCCCCTCGTGAGGGGAATTCTTAGTGCAAGCCTGCATGATTTCATATCATATAAGACAATTTCTGAACAGAAAAGGCAATGAAAGATCAAATAAATTGATAAAAGAAAATAATAGACAGAGGATAAATTCACAATAAAAAAAGCAACGAATGATCAAATAAATTGATAAAAGAAAATAATAGATAGAGAGGATAAACACGCAATAAAATTACTCACTTTGGATCGTTTCCAAGCCGGATGTGGGTACATATGATTGATTCCAAGCACTTCTCTGTCTACATAACCTACTGCATTACAAGGAGGATCTAATTTTCCCCTCACATTACAAGCTACCTGAAAATCAAGAATTTATTTTCCCTTTACATTAGATAGTATTAAACAGTACTAACAAAGACAAATAAGCTTAAATCTTGATTATTATATTGTAAAGTCCTACATACATAACATGCATTGATGGTCCAAGTTGTCAAGTGTAATTGGAATGATAAGACTTTGAATCTATAATTGAAACATAGATTTTTTAACGTACAAGTACATTTCCGGCTAAAGTTCGAAAATGGTATTTATAGCTAAAACCTAATGATTTACAAGAAACCCTCCCACAGGAAATTAGGAATTCAGATTAGCTTGATAAATGAGCATGAAAGAGCTTACAGTTAATTTTTTCCCAAACTCAGCACTATCGGAATTTTGCACAGTAAACTGCCAATCAGGAACATGAGTTCCATATAGTGTGGCCAAGTACACAATTAAAACACATGCTCCCGTGACCCTGAAAATTATAAAATATAGTCAACTTAAAAGTATCAAAATACTGTCACCAATATTAAAGAAGATCAAAAGTACACTCACCAATGCCAAAAATATAACTTGAATATAGAAAATCGTCCGGGTGATAGACTCTTTGCTTGGGTATTTCTTGTCAAGATTTCTATTAGAGCCACAACGAAATAAGCAAGAGCTATTCTCTGGGAACACAAAATAAGTTTCTTACAACACGTTCAACGAATTAAGATGAGTTTCCCAAATGTACAAGGTGAGGATAAACATTACCTGGAGAATTCCACACCACCTAATCATTTTCATGTCAACGCCATACGTTAGTTTATCAGGAGCATGTGAGAAACCTCCTATATTTTATAAGAAATCAAGTCAGCATTAGATTATGTTTCGTTGTTATCTGCCTATGATATGGGGAGCCTCATTTTTACCTTTTTCTTTTATTTTTTACGTCTGGTGAAGCATCATCATAAAACCATGTATTGAAGACAAGATATAAATGAAACACGTGTGGCTCTGTCAACAATTTAAACTTTTAGATCAATTAATTAAATATGGTATATAAATTTGTGGGTTCAAGTGTCACTGCACCCACTAGGGTTTGAAGGTGAAAAATGACATTGCCTACACGTAAGACAATGTGTTAAAGACAATATTTAAATGATATACATATGACCCTTTTTAACCGTTAAAGCTTTTAGATCAAGTGGTTTAATACAATGCGCTTATGTGAAATGTAATTCAAGTATATTCTCCTTGAGTGTTGTCAAGATGTGATGAAAGGAATATGTGCATGTCTTCCTATTTCTTATATTTGACAGCTACAAATGGGAAACATGGTGTCCCATAGGTTATTTATATATACAATTTCAGAAGAAAAATAAAAGATTATGAAGGATATAAAGCCAAAAAACTGACCTTGTAAAAGGAGGCCCCAGAAAAGCAGTTTGAGAGTTCTTAAAATCACTTTACTAATGGCCTTTAACCTATCTGGTATTCTCTATTCACAGAACAACCAAGAATCAATGCATGAAAATTAAAAAATCAACGTTTCAAAATCATATACCTGACGAAGGACATAAAACAAACCTTAAAAGCAAGTGCAATGGCCATCCCCACAATGAATAAAAAGAATGGCATGACAAAATCAGCAAGATTGCATCCATTCCATGGAGCATGCCCGATCATAGGCCACTCACCCCCAGCATCATCAACCAAAATCATTAACTGCAACATTAGAAATTATAACATAAATATAAATGAGACAGAAACAATGGAAAGAATAAGGTAGTGAGACAAAATGAAATGAACGACCTTCCTCTTATATGCTATTATTATAAATATTATTTTACCATAGTGCTGTACTTATAACTATAGACGAAATTTCTTAAGCAGGACCAATGTAGTGAGAAAAAATGAAAACGAAGGACCTTTTAAAATTCTTTTAGAAAAAGTCTTATTCTTAAAAATCCGAAACTGTTCTTCATAGATGAAAAAAAGATGCTTTAAAAGCAACTATGGACTGAAAATCTTGGACCTATGGATGGCTCTACATTCTGTATCATGCAAATGCAAAGTCTATCGTTATGAATGAACACTTCTTTTGAAAAATTCACTATGACAATTACAATGCCAAATATTAAATCAAATTAATAGGGAAAGAGACATAAGGATGTGCATTCACACCATCCAGCAAATTCACCCATTCTCCTTCATCCCCAAGTTTCCAGTATGTACTACTTGTAATAGCTAGAATGTGTAGATGATTTGTATATGTTTGAACCAAGCACGTTGAAATTGACAAGATCTACATCAAGGATAACCTTGACTGTGGAAGTATAGAGGTTCAGCTGAGTAACATGCCGATGCTAATGGACCATTCTATGCATTATTGTCTGAGTTGGGCGTGTATGATATCCAAGCACTAACGAGAGAGCGAGAGAGTTAATATATATAGATGATTACTAATATAATGGTTGACATTGTTGCTAGCGGACCATTCAATAGATAAGCTGGGCATGTGTGATATCCATACTACATTAACTCAAGGGGGAGAGTTAAAATGTAAAGATGATTTGTATTCCTTATTTAGATAGGAATTAATATAGTTTTTTTATTTTCACTTCAATTCATCCATCTCGTCAAGATGGCCAACTCTCCAAATACACCCAATTTAGCTCGATACCAGCAACTTTAGCTAAAGGTTATTGTCAATTAAAGTGAGACTAATATTTTTCAATTCTTATATGATAAGAGTTATTTTAACAAATGATTAAAGAAATTGCTATTCTTAGTCTACATCATCAAAACAAGACCTTCTGAAAAAAAATTCCTCAGTAGTATTTTGGGCGTTATCAATTTAAACGAAGTCTAAAGATAAAAAAGCTGAAGAATGAAAGATTACATACAGCAACTGTGAGACCTCTGAAGATATCGAGCGAAGCCACACGTTTGGTTTGAGTCTTCTTCTGCTCCCTTTCTTCTTCTTTTTCTTCCATTTTTGGAAGTTCAACAGCAAGACCCAAGTGCTGCTGCTGCTGGGCATGACCTATATCTTCTTTGATATCCGCCATATTTGCTCTGTAAATTATAATTCGATGCACCCACTAAACTATACAGAGAAGCAGGATTTGCATATTGATTTGATTCTTATGCAAAGGAATCTTTCTCTCTCTGACACATGGATGTGGGCTCCACTTACGAAGTACAAGCCATAAACTTATAATAGAGACAATTCTTCTATTTGTACTGTGTTGACAAAGCTGTTATCGTGTGACAGTGATTCGTTGAAATTTAGAATAAATAATGGCTAACGCCAAATTTGAGCAAGATTTGAGATTTTTTTTAATGCACGAGATGATACCACCACAGGATAACGGGCTATACTAAGAGCTTGTTTGGAAAGAATTAAAATTCAATTAAAATTGAAAATATAGTCGTTATTGAGTCCCACTCGTCTAATAAAAGTCAACTCCAACGGCTATATTTTCAATCTTAATCCCTCCCAAACAAACTCTAAACTATTTTGTCAATGAATATACAGTTCGAACATCGACCCCAAAAGAAATCCATATTAAGATTTTTTATGTCCGAAGAATTTGAATCCCGACGATGGAGACTAAGTTGTCCAACTTTTCTCATTCTATTTACCATAGTACGAAGCGCCCACCTATTAAATTTATTTAGTTGTTAAGATGCTCGTAGTTTGTAAGATATTTTTGGTTTTGAATAACACTTCCATAACTGTTCAATTGTGTAACTATTATATATTTCATTTCAGTGCAATTCATGGACAATAAAGTCCTAAAAGAAGAAGTGAAATACAAAAAGAAACCAAATAATACATTCTCATACAAAAGATGAATTTGTCGAAAATAATACATTCTCATAGTCAAATGTAGAAGCAGCACGTTTTATTACTCGAACAACCATTTATCTTATCTTACACGCTCGAGCCACTGGAAAGAATAAACAAGATCTTCTCTCTGGCTCTGTACCTTGGTGCATATATCTTGCCGATAGAAGTGGCACTCCTCACCTATCATTGCTTCGCAGCTTATAAACAATCAGCCATGTCCATGGCCTCCACCATCACCAAAATCCAATTCATAAAATAAGAACGGATCAGGATAACAAATGAAGCATCAGTTCTGCTTAAATTCAAATGACATAAGAAAAGAAACGAGCAAGTCTTTTTATGTTATGATAAATGATTCCGAACATAAATAGTTATGATTGTCTAAGGATTTCCAACATTCAAACTGGACTTCTACACGAGGAGCTTAAATCAACAGAAATGGCAACAAATGACACTGCATTTTTAACTAGCTGCACTTTGACTTCATGCAAGTCCAGTAATCAAATTATGCAAGCTTAAGAATAACAAGCATCACAAGTCAAATTGCTGTAATCACCACTTTGTCATATCTTGAGGCAATGAAAGTTCAGCAATTCAGTTTATGTTTTTCATTTGTTGATTATGGCGCAGAGGCAGATCTAATTTTTGCAAGCAAGAAGCACAAATGTTTCTTTTCTTTTCTTTTTCCCCGGGAAAAGAATGTGCGGTTGAGGGTTTCTTTCCAGGATTCCATATACTTGCAGAAATGATAAGGTCCATGCTCCATCTCTGTTCTTGCAAGGAAGATGAAAAAAGTGAGCTATTCAATATTGTGCCAATGTGTAATATGTGGTATAAGTGAGTTAATACTACATAATTACGGAAGACGATCATTGCAATTCAGCTATCTTAATATACTCATTTGTGGTTATTCTAGGCCTGTATGAACAAGACAGGTTTTGTTCTAGGATGCTCCTAAAAACAACATATAGACAACTGGGTCTTTTCTCTTCAAAATATATTATATATATATATATATACACCTTAAAGTGCGAACTATTGTTAAGTCTGTAGTTACTCCACCAACCATCACTCAATCTTTCAAGCCCAGTCAATTACCTCACAACAGGATTACAAAGAGATTAATGTAAATTTATATCTCTGTTATCAGATTATCTGCTATCAGACATTCCCTTTCCTCTCCCTCCACCTTTGGCACCATCATCTACAGCATGACCAGTTCCTTTTGATTGTCTCCAGCAGCGCTGTCATCTCTACCTCTTCCCTTTTCCACCTCCAACTCCAAGTGGTTTTCTATCTGAAAATCAAATCAACGTGCAAAAGAATTAGGAAGATATCTAGTTTCTAAATAAATAGAAAACTAGCAACGTGGTGCCAGAAACATATTTCTCACATCTATAATATAATCTTCTCTTCTTGACTTTTTCCTGAAAAGAGAAAAACTTGAATGTCAGACAACCCATTAACTAAACACCATGTGGAAATTCTCATTCTTCATTCTGCACCAATCATTGTCCCCACGAATTGAAAATTGGCTTGGGTACATTGTCCAGCATCTAACAAGTTAAATCATGAATCACATCGACAAACTCTAGACACAAACCACAAACATGTAATCTAACAGCGCTTAGCTCACACACTACATGCAAGCATGACAAATTCTTTTAGCCAGAGCAGATTGAAGAAAAATATAATATAATGAGTTTCAGGTTATGCACTAAGGGCTATTTGGCCATGCACGGATGAAGAGAAATATTATATGACGAATTTCAGATTATTTGTTGCAGAACTGACAGAAAATGTTGGTAGCATAAAATACTTAACGACTCTTTGTTTCGTCCTGAACTTTATCAATAACCTGGAAAAAAATTGATAAAAAAAAAAAAGAAAGAAATTACAACAAAAGTTTGGACGAGATAAATATGAATACATGAACAAAGGCGAATGAGGTAGTAAATATGTGCACATGTTCAACTTTCTGGAAAAAAATAAAATTTATTTCCATTGTCTCGTAACTATTGCTCCAATCAGCTCATTGAAACCAGACACTTCATAAAAGCTGCATAGCAAATGTTAAAATGAAAACCAAAAAGATAAATGCTCAAACACAATGCCCTGGTCAGCTAGGAACCAATCTCTGTTTTATCGTCAGATAGATGCGCTTCTACCAAAGGGTCCCATTCGAGGCTTTAGGCAGTACATAGAAGCAGAGATAACAAAAAAGCCTCCAAATGACAATGAGAAAAACCTCAAAGGAAACACCTCTAGGAGCACATCAATGTCTGATTTGGCTAAGTTACATCATCCCAGAGCAAGCGAGCAAGCAGATGAAGGAGAAAAACAGTGAGAGCTATAGGCAATCATAAGTTAGATCTCAAAACCAATTAAATTAAGTATTAGAAGATGATTTTTTATTATTATTATTTCAATGCAATGAGCTTTAAAATATTGTGACGTTGTAGCTTAAAGAGCAAAGTGAAAATTTGCAAATTAACTATAAGCAGTGAATGACTGAATTTTTCAGTCATCTCAACTTGGTTCCATTTGAACAAGAGAGAAAAGTTAAGAAATAGAGCCAGTAAATTAATGTTTCTCAATAACGATTATATGATTTTATTATTATTATGATTATTATTTTTGGTTAAGGCCTTTACATTCAGAGCAAGTAGAAGCCTTACAGAGCCGTCCTCGCCACCACCACCCAACAACCCCTCACCCAAAACAAAAACAAAAACAAAAACAAAAGAAAAAGAATACAGCAAATGCCCAAAAATGCAGCTTACCGCATCTGGAACTCGGAGATTCTTAATAGTACTTCCTCAAACGTAACATTCCAGCATTTTCCAAAATCTATCCCCATCCTAAACCTTATACAAAGCATACCTCATAAAATAACTTAAACCTAAAAAAAAAAAAAAAAACAATCATAATAACTTTATGTACCTAAATTACCTTCGATATACAGATAACTTCGCGGAGATTGAAATTTATCCAAGCATCACAATTCACCAAATGCCCATTATAAGTTCTCCAACTTTTAGCTCTACCCACTGCTCGCCACATAATGAGTTTTTAATACGTAGAAAAGTAGAAAATCTCACATAGATAAAACAAATATGCATATGAATTTCAACCTACCTTTGGTTTCTCTAGCGATTACGATTCAAGGGGAAATAAGAAAATTATGCATAGTTAGGAGGCAGGGAAAAGACTAAAAATGGGGAAGCTATCACTTGGAAAAATGACGTGTGATTGGTCTCTAGGTATTGTTAGGTCGAAAAATGATAAGTAGCATGGTTGTTAGGTCATATTTTCAGTTAAGCCCTTTGACACCATTTTTTTTTTCATTCTCCTTCTCATTTTTTTTTCTTACTTCATTTCAACCACACATTCCTCCAATAAAATAATATTACACACAAATCTGAAACTTNCTTCATTTCAACCACACATTCCTCCAATAAAATAATATTACACACAAATCTGAAACTTTTCATAACTTTTCCACCACACATTCTCCCATCAATCACTATTCTAAAAATTTTTATCTTCAAAAAATGGGTGTCAAACACACCATTAGATTAATATTATTTAGCACCATCAAGCAGCCCTGTTTGACACTATTTTCTCTTTCTTCATTTCAACCACACATTTCTCCGATAAAATAATATTACACACAAATCTGAAACTTTTCATAACTTTTCCACCACACATTCTCCCATCAATCACTATTCTAAAAATTTTTATCTTCAAAAAATGGGTGTCTCATTCTCATTTTTTTCTCTTACTTCATTTCAACCACACATTCTTCCAATAAAATAATATTACACACAAATCTAAAACTTTTCATAACTTTTCCACCACACATTCTCCCATCAATCACTATTCTAAAAATTTTTATCTTCAAAAAATGGGTGTCAAACACACCATTAGATTAATATTATTTAGCACCATCAAGCAGCCTGTTTGACACCCATTTTCATCTCATTTTCATTCTCATTTTTTTCTCTTTCTTCATTCCAACCACAAATTCTCCCAATAAAATAATATTACACACAAATCTAAAACTTTTTATAACTTTTCCACCATACATTCTCCCATCAATCACTATTCCAAAAATTATATTCTCAATAAATAAAACGTACAATGAATGCATATTTTTTTGTCCAAAATGCATTTTTGAATAGAATTTTAATAAAGGATGTTAAAAAAAAAGTTTTGAATTTACGTGTAGTATTATTTTATGGGTTAATTTCACAAACGGTAATTGAAATTACCTGAAAATCACAAAACGGTCACTGAAGTTTAAAACTTGCATAAACGGTCACCGAAGTTTACATTTCTTTTACAAACGGTCACTGAATTTTCAGATTTTTTGGGCAAGTTTTGCGGCGATTTTCTGACAACTTCCTACCACCAAGACTGCCGGATTTGGATACCGTTGGAAAGCCC
>CAIGRT010199323.1:0-28350 GCA_903798405.1 Fraxinus platypoda | reverse complement strand
GTGGGCCCCTTACCCATGTGAGGGGGGTGTACCCCGTGATGTACACCCCGATGTACCGCTAGCACTTCCCATTCCCAAAACCTCCATATCTCATTCATTCTCTATCTACTATTAACACATTTATAAAAAGTTTGATTTGGATGATTTTTAATATTAATTTTTAAAATAGTCTAATTTGTACTTTAAATTTTATTATCCAATGATTTAAAAAGTTTTTTAAAAGAATAAAATTATATATTTATCTTTTAATAAAATTCATTATTCTAAAATGCGCAAAACATAGTGAACCGAGGAGGCCAAGCCTCGCCTATGCTCGCCCCAGTGTAAAAAATAAAAAAACGTTTTTCTTATTTTCATATTATTTTTAAATTTTAAATTAATCTAAAAATTATTTAATAATTAAAGAAAAAAGAGTTAAAAAGCGTAAAAACGTAAAAAAAAGCACGATTAGGCGGCGCGGAAAAATAATTTAAAAAAAAAGGCAAAAAGAAAAGTACGAAAGCGCAAGGCGAGACATTTACCTAGGTGCCGTTTTTGAAAATACTGGTAAAATTATAAAATTTTAAATTCTTTTATAAAATTTTTTAACTCATAGTTGATATTTTACCAGTGTTTTAAAAATGCAAAATATTTACTTATAGTTAAAATTTTAAGGTATAAGTAAATTCTAAAGTTATAAGTTAATATTATACTTATAAATAATTTTTTTACTTATTAGTAACTATTTATATTTTATAAGGGATTTTTTTTTTGTCTTATTAGTAATATTTTTTACTTTATAAGTGATTTTACACAAAATTGAAATTTTATTTATAAATAATATTTTTTTGCTTTGTATTTTTATTTACAGGTTTTGAACAAAATAGGTGGATCGAAAATAATTATTTTATAGAGGTTAAAATTGAAAGAAAATTTGAATAATGGCCAAAATTTACCAATTTGTGATTGAGAATTACTCCCCCAAATTATACTACACTAATTTGGGTGGATCTAATGCTATAAAAAATTAACAAACATTGATTTTCATAAAATCACCAAAAACCAGTGCTACAAAAATTAATTTTTTCAACTTCTAATAAACGATGCCACTAAAAAATAGTCAAAATCAATGAAACTGTTCACCATGAACGCTTCGAGTAAACAATAAGTCCAAAATTACTATTTAGTCCACAATCATTATGTGAAAAAATAATATTTTGAATAATGATTTTTGAGAGAAATGGTAAGAACATGGGCTTAATTTGGAAAACAAGTTTTATTTTATTTAAATTATTTTAAAAAGGCACATGCCAAGCGAGCGGCCTCGAGAACCCGAAGGGAAACCCGGGGCAGAGTGGTACTCTTATTCACGAAGAAGACCCACTTTGAACTGAAAACCAATACAGGTTTCACTCAATACAGCAGCCAACGATGAGGTCTCTCAAATTCTTGTTCCTATGGATACTTCTTGTGAATTTATCTCTTTTCGTTTCTAATTCGTTCGCTTTCCAATCGGACGAGCTTCTTGCGGACGACGAAGAATTCGGGATCGAAGGGGGCCGATCCCTTGACCCAGCCGTCTTGACCCGAACTGTTTCTTCACCTCCGTCGATCCGGAGGCTGTCATCGGACTTGGGTTCCGATCCGGACTCCAAAATCCAGTTTCCCCTTGAACATGCCTTCGGCGACTCCGATTTCTCGCCCGCCGGCACCTTCTCTGCACGCCTTAAAACGTGGTCTCATGGTGGTCAGGTACTGTTGTACATCATGCATCAACGACTGTGGAGGATCTAGTATTTTGAGTAGGAGTCTTGGAGTATATGCAGTGAAATAGACAGTGTATAATTGTATTTGCTATTCAAGAAATAATAAGAATAACACAGATGGATAATTTATTTTTATCACCACAGCAAAATAGTGCAGGAATGTATTGTACTTTCTGCTCAATATATGCTCTTTCTTTGATTTCCATTAATTTTTATTGGCTGTTTAGAGCTTTCCATATATAAAGTTAAAAAAATAGATTATTAACCTACTTCTGGCGGAAAAATGTTCATGGACAGGTATGTCATGCATTTAAAGTTGTACCTTATAAATAAATTTTAGCTGAAGAACTTTTACAAAAGAACGCTGTTGAAGAAGTTCAAGTAGTGCAGTGTTGTGCTGTAATATTTTGTGTTTATGCCCTTTTTATGTAATGACATGTGGTGCTCAGTGCTTTCGACCATGTGTTGTAATTGTTTAAAAAATAAAGCAATTCATTATGTTGTGGACCAACCTCTGAATCAAATAGTTGTAAGATACTCATCAATATTTGATTTTCGTCCCCCACCTCTCTTTCTAAACATTAACAAGATATGATGCCATGCAGACACTTACAAAGCTTCGGTTCTCGAGGAATGGCCTTAGTGAGACAGAGAAGGAGAATTTCAAAGTAATTTTCCATTGCAATTGCAGTCCAATGTATTTTGAATTTGTGAATCATATTGAGACAAGTTTGATGAAACCTTTTGAAATAACCTTGCAGAAACTATTGGAAGGTGATGACTACTATAGAATAAGAGTACCATCCAACTTGTTAAGTCCACCTGGCAGAGAGTACATTGTCTCATCAGTGAAGGCAGTAAGTTTGGAATCAACACTGTGAGATATGTGTTTTTTTGTGTACAGCAGAAATGTTTAAGTTTATATGTGAGTGCCTGCATTTTTGGGTGTGGCACGCATAAGAGACTAGCATGTCATGAATAAATTATGCGACCCATGAGCACTATCATTTCATATATATTAACCTGCTTGTTGAGGTTGAAAATTTTTAATCATCTGGAAAATTTGGTCTTACCCATATGATTTATTACAGTATAAGTTCCAAAATATAAATATCTAGTTACATTCGTCTGCTATTAGTTTTGAACTTTACTAGTTTTGACATATCATTCAAGTGGTTCTTTAAGTTCAGAATGCGATTATATGGATTAAACTCTCACTTCTTACTCAATTCTGTCCTTTTAGTTGACTTTGAGTGTTTAAATTAACCCTTTCGACGCTCAAAGTCAATGATTATAATCGCATTCACGAAGAAGACCCACTTTGAGCATCGAAAAGGTTAATTTCTTTTGTTTTCCATTATTTTCCGTTAAACGAACATTGCAGCTGTTACTTTCTATTGGTTTTATCGGATATGAATTATGGATTAAATGCTCATTTCTTACTCAATTATGTCCTTTTAGTTGGTGTTGCAAAGTGCTTAGTGCGAAAACCATACTTAATGGGGTTAGCTTCATCACAAAAACCAACTATACTAAAAGCATATCGTAAATACGTATATTCTGTATAACCTTCTAATTGCCTTCAGAATGGATAACATCATTTTTACTTATCTATCACGTCTTGTCAGATACTATGATAACTGGAAGAATGGGTGATAACAGTTTTATGATTTCTTTTAATCTGCTTGCAGAGATGTCTACCACGAGATGGTCTGGATGAGCATTTCATGATACATATGGTAATAATTTCCTTAATAATGATGTTTTGTGTAATAAAATGCAATGCACATTCCAAGCCTGAATATATAATGGCTATTTTTTCTTTATTTTTCTGGTGACATCTATATGTGGATCTAAACTGGTGGAAACTCTTGCTTAATTTTAAGGTAGTCCTGTAACCTAAGAGTTATTATCTGGCTCATTTTTGGGCAAATATACCTTGCCTGTCATTGAACATGAAAATTTTCAATCCGCCGACGTACTTGGTTCTGTCTCTTTGGGCTCACCCAACATATCCAACCAATAAGACTCCTTGTAAAAGGGGCGTCAATATTGCTGACGCAAAATCAGATCCTCCCTCTGATACCTCCCTGCTTCTCTGGACACATCTCATCTGATACTACCCTTATACACCATAGACATTGATGGAATTGTTTAAAAATTAGAGCTGCAGTTACTTTCACCTCTCTGTTAGACAAGCACATGTGCATTCTGTTTCTCACTTCTCATCCATACTAAAATTTATTGGGGATTCTGTAACCTATTCCTAGAAGTCTTTCATTCAAAACCAATTTTATGAGAGATATTTTCTTTGAGTTACTCGAGTTATAACCTGTTAATTGTTTAAATATCTCTTTTCTAAAGTTTACTATGTAGCTAGCAATTATCTGAATAGAACATACTGCAATAGACAATTTTGACTGAGAGAAGTAGAGGGTTGGAGCTCTATGATATATTTGACTGAGGAATTGAAATGCGAGAGTAAGAAATGAAGTGGAGAGGGATATGTGGTGAACAGAGGCAGTGGCATGGGAGCTTTGTACATTAGCAATGATAAGACCTTGTGGTTTCAGTTTTCTCATTGCTTCTTTTGTGGTCCTGGGTAAGGTTGTGATGAGGGTCTAGCCTCATCTTTTTCCTAACGTTCAGAATTCTGCAGATAATATAAAACTCTTAACTGTTTTATTTTTGTATTAAGAATTGATTGGCATTTATGAATAAACAATTGGCGAGCTTTCTCCTTGCAGGATAGGGTTTGATTGGTTTATGTGGCAGTTAACAAGTTATCTATTAACATTTACTCTACTTAAGAGATATGAATATGAATAGCTTTCCATATGTATTTATTCGTGTCATATAAAATGTATTTACTAGTCAATGTTTAACGCAAGCTTTTGATGACGAAAAATCTATCAGAATGATTTGAGTTTCGTTCCCTGGATCCATAAATTCCTGAGACAAGATTTTGAGGAGCCAAAGTTGTTTCCTGTTCTATGTTCTCTTCTGAATAAATAATAATACGTTATATTGTCAACTTTAAGTATGTTTCTCTCTTTCCTTCAAGGGTACACATCTGTGGTGCTCCTATAAAAATAATACCTGGCTCATAATTTTAACATCTTAGGCCATCATTACAATAGCTCTGTACCCAAAACAATAGAAAAAAGGTTTTTTTATAGGGCACTCCTGATTTAATTAGTGCGTAATTCATCCATAAAAAAGTTGTGGTTGGAAAAAAGAATTTCCATGAGATATATTAATTATATAAAGGATACGTGTGACGGAGTAGTCACAAGTGAGATTTAATGTCAATAGCAGTAGAGAATTCGGTACTACAGTAGGCTTGTATGAAAGTTGTCTCTTTTCGCTTTAGTTGAGGACTTACGAGATACATTTGAGATGAAGTCAATCAGTGTATGTTATTCACATGTTTATGGAGGATGAATGCTTAATATTATTGCTGGTTGGTTGAAGTGGAAAAGTGCTATAAGGATTCTATGTGATTGAAGGCGTCTATAAAATTAAAAAAAGAAAGTGTTACACAATAATTGTTTGGCCAACTATGCTTTATATTACCTAGAGCATCTCCAGCAGTGCTCTTGATATTGAAGAGGATATTTTGATATATAAAGAACATCTTGAAACTTCTGAAAAATTAAAGAGCGAGTAGTCAATAACAATCTATATAATTATTTTTTTCTATGCTAATTCCTATAAATAATTATGACCAAACTTTTTTTTTCCCTTTTCTTTGCATGCTTCCCTTCAAAGAAGTGCATAGAAAGTTGTGTAATCTCATGTGAAGGCATTGAAAATAATATATAGGGAGTGAGTTTG
Organism: Fraxinus platypoda; assembly: GCA_903798405.1. Lineage (NCBI taxonomy): Eukaryota > Viridiplantae > Streptophyta > Magnoliopsida > Lamiales > Oleaceae > Fraxinus > Fraxinus platypoda. The sequence continues at coordinate 22,768 of CAIGRT010199323.1, read as the reverse complement.
GATTTGAAGGAGCCAAATCCACCCTCTTCTTTAATTTTGTAAGATAGAGAGCTTGTTGGACTTGGTAAAATGAAGATTGGCTCTATAAAGAGAATGACAGAAATAAAGAGCCTTACAGATGCTTCAAGCATTGGTTTGTTAAATAACAAAAGTCCATGAGATGTCTTTATTGAAATAAAGATGTTAAGATAAATATATGGAACTTCTATGAGGAACAATATAGGAAATGGGAATGAGAATATACTCCAACATGTACAGGGTGACAGGATTATTAAAATATGATGGTGAGAACATGTGTTGGGTAGACTTAAATAAGCTTCTGTTCAGGCGAATGGTAGAGTACCTGAAGAATAGATTAGAAGAGTGAGAAGTAGATCAACGTTAATACAGCTTGATGTGGTTGCCAGAATTTTAATTTTTAATTCATTGAATCTTCCAATAGATGTTGGGATGGACTCAAACCTAGTTGCAAAATTAAATTCTTGTAGCTGATCCCAAATTTATTCAGAACAGGCACTAGCTCTTGTTGTATTTGGTTTCATAATGAATCTGGGTGTTCTGTGTCTATTATGTATGGTGGTCTTTAATTGTCTGTTGCATTTGCATTGCAGGAAGGCGTGAATATCGTGGCTGTTAACTATGGTTCTCCAGGATCATGCCCATATCCACGACAATTCAAAATTGTATGTCTGGACTTGGAAAATTTTTGAACGATGATTTATCTATAATATGTTTGTTCTGGACTAAAGAGTGCAATAGCATGTAAATTAACCTGAGTGTTTACAATTTTTACTTGTGCTACTCCACAAGTGTATTATTTACTCGTTCATTGATTGTTTTCATGTCAGCCTGCAAAGTGGTCTTTTAAGTCGCATACAGTCTTAAAGAACAGCGAACAGGCACCAAGGTAAATTATTTTTACTTACCTTTTTGACCTCATTTGCCAGTGGAATGTGATTTATCTGATATAATTTACCTTGAGCTATTTAGAGTCTTATTTTTCCCCTGGAAGTTTTTATACTCTAGCAAGCTCCTTGTATCATCTTTTTGCATCAATTACTGATAAAACATTCATGCCTGACATATATAACTACAGTAACTTGATTGATTTTTTGTTATTTACTTGTCCTTGAGTACTAAGAAAAGAATTCCCACTAAAAGTGTGTTGTGAACCAGCTTCTTCTGTTGCTTTGATTGATCATTCAATATTCAGAGACTCGAGTGACATGAATCGACTTCTTTTGTGGTTTGGAATTAGATCAACTGACAATCTAAACCATTTCCTTATTCTTTATCAGAGAAGACATTCTTAATTTTGAGTAACCCCCATGTAGTGGGAGTATCAATGATAAATTTCCCTTAGATTTTAGGAATTTACTTGTACTGTTTCTAAGTTGAATGTATTTTAACTGGAGTAGAATTTTTTTTGAAGCAGAACTCCAGTATTTACTGAAGAAGTAGTTGGCGAAAACGGAGAGGGTGAAATGCCACCTCCAGAGAGGTCCTTCTGGGCTAAATACGTGAGTTCAAATATAAAGATACCATTATATATTCCTCTCTATTCTTTGAAAAAATTGCTCAAGCATGAAGAAGCCAATAATATATTTCTTACCATCTTATGTATTCGTCTCAGTGGATGTACTTGATCCCTCTTGGGCTTATTGTCATGAATGCCGTCACCCAAGCCATGAACATGGCTGAGGAACAGGGCAATGGGCAACCGGGAGCTCAAACACAGCAGGCGGTGGCAGGAGCTCAACGTGGTCAGACTGCTGCAGTGCGAAGAAGATAAATCTTGGTAACTTTCTAGAATGTATCTTTAGCAAAACCTGTCTAATCTTATGTACTCCATTTTTTGACCTTTCATCCTTTAGTTCATCATCAACCCACCCCACCCCATCCCACCCTTGGATTTCGATGATGGACCTGTTTGGGGGTTGCAATGGATAAGTGTATACGAGCATGACCATTATTCTAGAATTATGAAATGGCACATAGGGAAACCACTTGATACCACTTTGAGATTGTCTATTTTATTTTTCATTTTGTCTTTTCTTGAACATTGATGTCTGTTATTTTTGGGAAAATTATGTTGTCGATCTCCAACTTATTTGCTAAGTAACAAATTGGTGAAGTGATTTTTTGGTAGTGCGTCTTAAAATTTTGAAGTTTATAGCAAGTTAGATTTCAATAGATGGAATTTATCTGCTTACCACAAAAGAATATGTGATTGTCACTTTTTGATGGGCAAAATCAATAAGCAGTTGATGTTTATAAAAGTTAAATAGAAAGAAAAAGAATTCGAAAGGGAAATAGTCAATCTATGCCCCTGTTTGAGCCACACACTTCTACTCATTTTCAACCACACATTCTTCAATAAAATAATATTTTTCCATCACATCAATAATTTTTCATTTTTTTTTAATCACATATTCACCCTCACATCAAAAAAAAAAAAAAAATGCATTCTCTTCTAAAAAATGTGCATCAAACACACTACATATTTCCCCCTTTCATTGGAAATAGTGTTATAAGCGTCCATCACTCAAGTTTTAATGGACAGTTAGACTGGTTGTTTATTTGTACAATACAAATAAAAGGTTGATGATCAAAATATTTTGATCTAAAAGTTGAAGACTTGCTATTTTTATTTAGGAAATTGAAATGAACTGGTGGGATGTATTCCAACCAAAACTAAGTTAACAAGGAAAGTTAACAAGGAATTGAGGCGGGATTTGTAGTCTTTAAATTTTGAAAGGGGAATGTTGATATTTTTGGGGAAGCTGAATAGATTTTAAGGTAACATTGCTTAATTTTCGGTTTCAATAAATACCCATTATATTATTTTTTGAAGTGATATTATTTCTCCTAGATATTTTAAAATTAGTTTCTAAAGTCCAGTTAATTTCAAATTTCAGTTACAAGTAAAATAGTTTACATGCCAAAAAGGTCCAGCCTTTGCAAATTGAGAAATGCTACCTGAACATGCTCAAATTCAGGTTTAAATTCATAGAGGACACGTGTCGACATCGGATTGGACAGTTTAAAAGTAAAGACACACAACACCCAATCATTTCCCTACACATCACCCTGTTTCCTTGTTTCCTATTTTTTGGGCCTGGATGAGTGGCTTTTTCCTTGCAAATTTCCCGAAACACTCGTCCTAGTGCACATGGTACAAATTACAAAACAATATTATATTAATTTAAGAAGATTTCTTTGGTGTAAAATATCTTAAAATATATATTCCTATATAAAAGGTAATAAAAGACTTCACTTCTTTTTGTAACTAATCTTTTTTTTTTTTTTTTGACATCAATGACTAATCGAATTGATTGAACAAGAAAAGAAAAATGCGAGAATGAGCAGACTTATCCCAAAAAAGCGAAAGAACATTTTAATACTTGTGCTTTTAAACTATTATTTGAAAACCCAAGCCTATGTTTTGGAAGAATTTATAAACGGTTTAATTTATAAGCTAATTTGTAAATAATTTATAAATGATCAAACTTCATTTTTCGACCACACATTTCAATGAACGTAGCAATTGAGCTAGGGCTCAATACCATTTTGAAGGCACACTAACAGAAAATAATGAAGCATCCTAAGACCATTAGGACTAGCTGGCCGAGGGCAAGGTTGTACTCGTCGAAAAATGAAACCGAGAATGGATGAATGTGAAAACTCAGGCAAGATTTAAGACTATCCTTGTAGATGGCGACTTCACCATCTCGAATGAGTCAATCATGAGGTCTGGGGGCCATATATATATGATCATTGGAAAGTTGTATACACTAGGACCTATGGGGATGGTTAGGTGATCGGTTGGGATGAGAGGACCTCTCCATCACTCGCATCTGAGTCAACTTGTCTACGCCTTACGATTATGATTATAAATAAGATCAATCGACTTGTCCAAATAAACTAAAAAGAAAGAGGAAAGAGGATTAAATAGAAAGAAGAAAAAATTGAGGGAGTTCAAAGACCTACTAAAAAGATCTAGATTGGGGTTTTGAGATTTTGCTTGGTGAGGATGCTTGTCACTTCCGGCTGGTTACCCAAAGAGGTGATGGAACCTAAATGGCAAGTATTGGAGTTTCTTTTATTTATAACGGAAATTGAAAGGAAGGAAAATTGGAGAAGTCTTCGTCAACTATTTGGTTGTGGGAAATGTCTTCATCATACGGGATCTGTTGCTCGTCTTGAAATTGATGTAGGCAATATGTTTATGGGAGATTTCTTCGTCATGCAATGATTTAATAAGACTGGATATAATGCACTTGTCGAAATTGATGAGAGTGACTTGTCTATGTGATTGTTTCTCTCAAAATAGAGAATGGATGAGGGTGACTTGCCCACGGATTTTTCTTCCAAAACCTGAAATTAACGAGGGTGAGCGTGAGTTGCTCTTAGAATAATTTGGAAATCACCTCTATCGGGCTTCGACAACCACAGAAAAAAGGAAGAGTTCCATGAAGAAGTCCTTATGTAATTGCCCGAGATTAAAGGATGATAGACAACTCATCCAACTCGAGAAAACACCAACTAAAGAAGAAGAGCATGTGGAGAATGAGTAGACCATGATGGAAAAAATTGAAGTCAACGAAGTTGGAACTATCGCAATCCTTCTAATCCAATATTTTCTTTAAAGTTGATTTTGTGATCATGACCGGCGAGGAAGTTGTAGTATTCATAGTTGAATTCGACTCGGGTGACATAGGCAAGTCATATTTTTTTAAGAAGGGAAAAGTTAATTTTGGAGGATAAATGGAAAATGGTGCCAAGCCAACTAATGCAAACTAAGCAAGTTTTCCAAAGCCTATTCAAGTTTTCCAAAGCCCATCTTGAGCACACAAGTCATGATAATTATCATTTTTGGTTCGGTTATACTTGTAGAATAGATTGATTGAATTTTGGACTTAGGCTGTCAAAGGAAAGATCATAAATTGAAAACACAATCACTTAACCAAATAAAAGGGTAGTTTGGGGGTACAATGTTTTGAACTATATAGATATGTGTTGACTTCACGCAGATTGAATATTTGTATGTAGTATTTTTTGCTAGCAGGTGGAACCTAGATATGAACCATGAGCTAAGAATCCGATCACGACTACTCGTTCCAACTAAAGGCATTGTACTAGTATAGGAAGATAGATGTAAACATTTACGAAAAAGAAGCATGCATTGGTAAAAATAATATATCGTTGTTTGACCGGTTCTACATGCTCTAAAAGTGTGTTTGACTGGCATGAAAAATATATCTTCGAAAACAAAATATTTTCCTTATTTTGAGGAAAACAAAAATCTACTCCCCCAAAGAGAATGTTTTCCTTAAAAACAAGGAAAATTAGGCATATTTTTAAAAGTTGGAAAAAATTTCCATGAAAAAAAATAGTAATCAAACACTTCAAAGTATGAATTTGAGTAGAAAATTAAAATTTTCTAGAGAAATAAATGCAATCAAACACACCGTAAGAGTTGAGAAATAAGAAACATTATGAAAAAGTGTCCTGACATTGATGTTATTAAAATATTTGAGTGAAATAGCTACCTACAAGTGATGAATAATAATAAAAATAATAAAATAATAATTTTCTTTTTTCTTATATGTGAGGAGGTATAAGTTGCAATAAAGAAAAATGCTGCACTTCCCGACTAAGTCTTCGACACTTAATTTGAGGATCTAGATGTTTAGTATAATTATTTGCTTAGTGGTTGTTTGAAGACTGTGACATTTAAATTTACGAAGAATCATCACAAATCGAGATAATTGCTTCATTGGGTAAATCTAACCAAATTTGGGCGGGGAATATGTGAAAGCAACCTCGGAATAGATATCCTGGGTGAGAGTTTGAATCTCAAGTTAGGGTGTGCATCTCACGAGAGATAATTAAAACTCGGGTGTATGGCATTATTTAGAATCCTTTTATGGATAACTTTGAACAATTTTAAAACCTGAGACAAATACGGTGATCTATCTAATAAATTGATTTTTATTTTTATTCGTTTTTATGTTTGAGCATGCGTGTGTGTTTAAATTATGCAAATATCTACTCAATTTAGTGTAAATATTGCATCGTAGGTAAAACCTGAACTTGAAGGTACTTGGAGCAAAAATAAAGATTTTGAGCCTAATTGGAGTTTGTTCGTAGCAATTTGAAAACTAATCGAATTGCACGGATGGATAAAATGTATAAGAGAGCAATCCGAGGAAAGTCACAAGTTTGAGAGATGAAATTCGACTTATGAAAATTTTGGGGAACCGATTTCACACTTTCGAGGTGAACAATGTAACCTAGTTTGAATCTTCAATTTTAATTCTCAAGAGTCTTGTAATTAATTATTTTATGCATTGATTTTATTTCTATTCTTCATGCTTTGAAATAATTGACCACTATTTCATTAATTTGTGAATTTGTAACAAATCGAAAGGAAAGTTATACATTTACCGTGTACTAAAATTCGACAATTAGGTAAAATGCAGCCTTTAGTTGAATTCATTGCTGATTTAATGAGTTTAGTTGATGCTTATTCAGATTCATATAAAGATATAGTAAGTTCACATATCTAGATATGATTGATTTGAACTCGATAGAGGTCAATTGATTTAATTGGTGAATTCATCCAACTTCTGGAATTGAACTTGAAAGACAAGATTAAAGGGGATAATTACAGTGAAATCGTGAGTCACGATGCTTTAACCATCATATTTGATCGTTTAATTACTTTTATTTTCGTTAGTTAATATTAATTTCAATCAAAACATTGTTATCAACATTTGCTTTATTCACTTAGGTGTTATAAATAGGTAGATAAATCATTAAATAGATAGTTCTCGTGGGAATAATAATTCGGACTCTCAAGTCTACTTTACTACTTGTTTAATTAATATCGTACACTTGCAATTACACTATAACATGTATCCAACTTCGAAGATTATCAAATACATCTCCATTTTCAAATGTGTAAAGCCCTTATCAAATATTTACACCGACATCATGTCTTATTTCCGTGAGGGTGGTTTTGACAAGAGGGCCATGGAGAATATTGGTGTAAACTCACTTTTTGTGCTTCCCCATGTCCTAGTTGATACTTTTAAGAATACAACTATTTGGGAGGAGTGGCCTCGTCCATGGACATTTGATGTGGAGCAGATGTAGTGGACAATTTGCATTATTAAATCCCTGAAGACGCTGGTTTTATACACTGCGTGGGAAGATGAAATTGAAAAATTCTCCATAATACTTGTTTCTTCTTGCAAATAATGTATGAAACTAAATATTTCTCAATGAATAAAGTTATTTTCAGTCCTTGATCTTGTTGATAATTGGATTTAATCATCACAAGAGAACATTAATTTGTCTTTATACATTAAACCCATATGAAAGGTGGATCTTAGATCTCCTTGAGATCATTTGATTTATTTTTTATATCCTCACACATAAGGGTGAGAAATTAACCTTTGGAGCTTAAAGTGGCCTTCCAAAATTTTCTAGCCAAACTTCCTCCCCAATGCCTTCTCTCTCGTTCTCTTTCAGTAGCCTCCTGAAATTACGAGGTTCGACCCAAATTACATCTAGAGGAGGGTGAATAAGTGATTATGCGGAATTAAAAAATTAACTAGCTACAAGTCACTATTAATTATCTCTAAATGGTTAATCATTCAAGTCAATTTTCTTAAGTTGAATTGCTGTAGTTGTATGAAAGCAATATAAAAACATCAGGAATGATCACGGAAAAACCTAACTGGGTAAAAACTCTGAGCACTTTGCCAGTCAACAATCCATTGTAAACGAATTATGAACTTACAGTCTGCCAAACACGATTACCACTAATACTTTTTGACCTCCTGACTGCAATTCCCACACCCCTCCTGGATTGCGTGCTCCTACACCAACTCTCAGCTGCAGTTTTCAAAGCCCTATTGGATTGCGAGATCATGCACAAACTCCCGGCTTTATAAATTTGTCTATCTCTTGTGGATCAACGAAGAACTCTGCGTTCTTCAACAACTGGAACTCCAGTCACATTCCCTTGATCTTCAGCACTTTGACAGATGTGTAGGAAGTAACAGTTTTGTATTTGGATTAAGTGGTTTTGATGTTTTCAATGCCAATGACAAAACAATCAATGAAGGTTGAAAGCTATGGATGGAGAGGATATGAAGCAATCAATGTTTCCTCAATGTTCAACCTTAAGAAAAGACGTTCAGAGGCTATCTAATATTTATACTGTAGGTTTTGGAATGAATGGGTCCGATAAAAAGCTTAAAAACGCGAATTAAAATTCTCCGGATAACCCTGTCGCTCAAGCGAAAGCTAGACGACGGGGAGCGACGGTGTGTCATTCGAGCGAAGGCCAGGCAACACGCTAGCGACAATGTTTATGTTTCTGCCGCTCGAGCAAAGTTAAGGCAACAGTCTAACGAAATTGCAGCGCCATTTTTTCCTTATTTTCATTCTCGAACCCTAGACCTAATACAACTCAATTTATAATATTTACAACTTACTCCTTGACTTTTACAACACATTAAATTTAGTCCCTTTTTTTTCATAGATTTGCCAATTACGTCAAAAACCTAACACCTCCCTTTCGAAAAATACGAGAGAATTTGGCTAACCCTAAAACTTATAAAAGTGTGCCCAAAATGGCATATGCATAATAATCAATTAGAGTCTCATAATTGCACAATTTACCTTGGACTTTATTGTAGAAGATCAATTAAGTCACATACCTTTATTAGAGCCAAGAGAGAGACCTAACCGAACTCACAAGACCCAAGCTCCAATAGATGTTTCTAATTTGGTCAACTCTTGACCAATTAAGATACATATATTAATCACGACTTATTCTAACAAAAAATCAAAATTGCACTCTCGAATCGAGTGAGTATTATGGAATCAAATTATGATCCGAAATATCCTCCTATCATCACTCCAAAAGTCAACCCAGTTTGATAGTCATGTTGAAATCAGCAAAATGACTGTTTTCCCTTTTAATATGTACTACCTTCCAAGTCCCATTTTCATAAAGTAAATTCGTTGTGAACAAATCACAACATAGAGTCCAACGATCTCATCGTCGGACTACTGCGCTCAGATTTAAATGCCTATGGAAAATGCCTCAGTGAAACGATCGTCTCACTGTAATGATTAACGTATTCCATTATTTCAAGTGTATGATCTCCAACTGTTTGCACCGAGATCAATCTTCTAATTAAGACTTCACTTATTGGTAGCTCAAATAACTTAACTAGCAATCAAAGGTACATTCCTCTATCAGGATTTAAGTGACTCGTTTGATAATCAAGTACAGTTTCATTCAGAGCGACCACAAATAAGTCATCTACACTGTTCTATGCAATATGCATCAAAACACATTATTGTTTTTATCCCGAAATCTAGAAAAATTTCAATAAGAACAATTCAATCTTATTAACATAAAGCGTCCAACTTTATATATCGATTGTGATCAATATAGTTTGATCACGTCACGGATTGTGTCTCACTATATTCGAACCATCGAATATACAATTTGTGACATCGTATATGATTATGGAACCTTAGATAAATATTTCAAATTATGTGTCAAGTTTCATATGGAATGAAGTAATTTTCATTAATTAAGTATGCAATACATTGGTGTATATATACACATATAGAATCCGCTATGTAAGGAAATAAGGCTAATCCAGGACAAAATATTTATCGAAGGAAATAATCTCTGTGATATCAACCAGTTGAAACTTGGTAGAGACGTGTGTAGGAAGAATGAGCCCAGAGTGATATTTTTCATGCAGAAAATGGCAATAAATTTCAATATGTTTGGTGCGCTCATGAAAGACAGGATTCCGAGTGATGTGATGAACATCCTCATTGTCACAATAGGGCAATAAACGTTACGGATGGACAACATCAAGTCAAGCAGAAGAGATTTAAGCCAAACAAGTTCACTTGTGGCCATCGCCATGGCACGATACTACTTCGACAGAGAAATGGGAGACAATTATCTTTATCTTTATACACTAAGAAATGGGACTAGTGCCAAGGGTAATGAAAAATCCAGTCATGGAACGACGAGTGGTAGGGCAATTGCCCAATCAAAATCGGAGTACATGGAGAGACTGAGATTACACTGAGCAAAATAAATAGTCCATGCCCTGGAGATCCCTTCAAGTAACACAAAACATGAAGTGTAGCCTGGTGATGTGAATCCCGAGGGTTTTGCAGGAATTGGCTCAACATATGAATGGAAAAAGAGATGTCTGGTCGAGTAATAGTGAGATACAGAGGTCGATCGATCGACTAACCGACGATATGACTGAGATTAGAAAGTAAAGTGCCATCATCAAGGGTAAGCTTCAAATCCTGATCCATGGGAAAACTGGCTGGTTGTTAACCCAAATTACTAGAGTCGGCAAGTATATCGAGAGTGTACTTTCGCTGATTAATAAAAATTCCAAAAGGTGATCGAGCAATTTCTAGGCTAAGAAAATACTTCATGGTGCCTAAATCTTTGATTTTGAACCTATCATCAAGCGATTTTTTTTAGGATAGTAATGGCGGAGAGTCATTTCCTGCAGCCAAGTGTTATCAATATAAACTAGGACAATAGTAAAAGACGAGCCAATAGTTCGAGTAAAAAGAGAGTGATTAGCTGCAGATTGAGTGAAACCATCAGATAACAATACAGATGACAGTTTCTAGTACCAATTACACGAAGCTTACTTAAGACCATAAAGAGATTTAAGAAGACGACAAACACGAGTCTCTCCCTCCTGAGTCCTGACCATATTCGGGAGGAAGTGTCATGTTGATCCCCTCATCTACATCTCCGTGAAAGAATGCATTATTGACATCAAGTTGATGGAGATGCTAATTATGGGCTGTTGCAATTGCCAAAACACAATAGATAGTGACAAGTTTGGCTACATGTGCAAAGGTGTTATGATAATCAAGACCCTCAACCTGAGTGTAACCCTTGGCCATCAACTGAGTCTTATGCCTTTCAATGAACCATCTGCATGTAGTTTAGTTTTGAAGACCCACTTACAACTGATGAGTTTTTTTTATCTAGATGAAGGGGGTGTAAGAAGCCAAGTATTATTAGATTCGAGTGCCCGAATCTCAGCATACATAGCATCACTCCAATGGGAATGCTGGATAGCTTGAGAGTATCGAGTAGGATCAGAGGATTGTGATAATGCAAATAAAAATGCAAAGTGATTATTAGAAATTTTTTAATATGAAACGAAATGGGAAAGAGGATGAGACGTACCTGAAGATGTGATTGGAGTAGTGTAAGCCGTAATGGAAGAAATTGAAGGTAAAGTAGGACATACATAGTTAGCAAGATAAGCAGGACGGTATATAGTACGATGAGGACGAGTAGGAAGGGTGCGAGAAGGGATTTTGGATGGGATGAGAGAATTGGTTACGGAATAGAGTGATTAGGAATGGGAAAGGGAAAGGGAAAGGGTAAGACAAGGGATGAGGGGGACGATTGGGGTAATAGCTTGAAGGAGAAAACCTGTTCGAGGAATGTGACATCCCTAGAGATGATAAAACATTTATGTTCTAAGTCCTAAAGCCGATATGCACTATAAGCAACACACCATTCTGTTTTGAAGTCTTCACGCAAGTGCGTTCGTGAAGAGTGCCTTATTCAAAAAAAAACTCTTGGGTGGTGCAGGCAAGAAATTATTGACCTTTATCAATGCGTATGTACCGTATTTTGGAGTTGAATTGAGTGTGAATCATGGCAAAAAAAATGTACGCAAGCAAGATAGAGTTTCAGATTTAAAACGCATTAAATACAACCATGTGACTCAAATGTATTCTTTAACTATGGTTAAAAAATAATGTGCACTGGGAGAGAAGCGGTATGATAACTTCCCCAAATATTACAAAATGTGCGTTCAAATGGCATCAAACTTTTATTCGTAATTAATTGAAAAGGTAATCGAGTATGTTTTCCACGATTACATGCATCACAATGTTCAATAATTTGAGAACGAGACACAAAATGAGAAATATTATGTAAGGACGGGTGATCTAAACGTTGATGCCATGTATTAAAGGAAATGTGATTGGTGGATTGGAGAGCCGTGGCAGGAGTAGGCTTGAAGTAGCACAATCCATTATGCTCATCATCCATGCCAATCAGCATCTTCGTAGTTAGGCCTTGAAAAACACAAAAGGGGGGGAAAAGGGAAACGACACAATTGAGTGATTTTATTAGTTGGCTAACCGATAATAAATTAAATTTAAAATTAGGAATCGACAAAACATTAGACAGTGCAAGATGAGGGGATAAAGCAGTATCACCCGTACTGGACATGGGAGTTTGTGAACCTGTTAGAAGACAAACAAAAGGTCCATGTAGGGGTAAATTGGTAATGTGGTGTGTGGCACCACCATCCACTACCCACGATTTTTATCACAAAAAGAGGGGGCAAGCAGTTGAACTTGTGAAGGAGAGAACTGGGCTTTTAAGGAGTTCCAGTAATTGACCATATTGGTCGGTGAGACCAGAAATTCCATTCATGGTTGAGGAGTTGGTGGCCGCGGAAATCTGATGAACTGTCGACGATAAGGGATTGGTTGTGCTGCATTTGTCCTTGGACGACCACCACTCCCGGGTAGCCAATAATCTCAAAACATTCATCGCGTTGGTGGCCCGGTTTACCACATGCTTCGCAGAGTGGTGTTCCAGCATGCCAGATGCGACAGGGTCGAGGTGGGGTCCGTTGCGGCGTTGAGCGGGCGATAGGGCTGAGGCATCCGGTCGAGATGGGATTAATTGAACCAAACGTTGGGTTTCTTCTTGATGAAGAATAGCATAGCAGCGAGCAATGGAAGGAAGTGGATCTGTGGCCAAAATCTGTAATCGAAGTTAAGGCCCATGAGGAATTGATAAACTCGATCGGTGTCTTGAAGTTCAGCGAGGGATTTATGAGCACCGCATGTACATGGATTCGTGGGTTGCAAGGAGGCTAATTCATCCCATAACTCCTTCAATTTGCTATAGTACGCTGTAATTGATTGTTGTTCTTGGTGAAGATAGGCCAAATCCCGTTTCAGTTGGAAAATTTTGGTGCGGTTGCTCTGTTGGAAACGGGTTTCTAGTTCCACCCACAAGTCGTTCGATGTAGCGCAATAGAGGAGGCTGCCTGTAAGTGAGCGATCAATGGAGTGGAGAAGTCATGACATTATCATGTCACAGCATCGGTCCCAAAGCAGTGCGGCAGCGGCGTCTTCAACAGGGCGTTTGATGGTGTCAAGAACAAAGCCCAATTTGTTCTTGGCATTCAGTGCTCGAGTGGTGGCTCGACGCCAAGCCCGATAATTGTCGCCATTAAGATGTGTATCAACAAGAAACTGGTTTGGTTGGTCAGATGAGTGCGGGAAGTTTGGGGATGAAGCATCTGTGAGAGACTTGTTGACGTCCAAGGCAAGGGCAGGGAGAGATTCGGCCATGGCAAAAGCAAAGGTATGGAATTTCGAAACCTAATGCTCTGATACCATGTTAAGTTTCGTATGGAATGAAGTAATTTTCATTAATTAAGTATGCAATACATTGGTCTATATATATATACATATAGAATCCGCTATGTAAGGAAACAAGCCTAATCTAGGACAAAATATTTAACAAAGGAAATAATCTCTGTGATCCCTATAACCATGGTTAATATTATAACTCGTGAATAATCGAATATTAATTCACAATGCCGTTTTACAAAATACTACTCGAAGGACATCAAACTAACCGATCTTGCCTTCACAACCATTTATTGCTTGGAACAAGCATAATCTTTTCTTATAGTCATTAATTAATTTGATTTTTCTATCATTTGTGGTGATTGTGCGATCCGATAAACTCAGAGCGTATTATCGTGCTATATATACTTTAATGCATTTCTCCGAAGAAAAACATACATCTCAGAGTATTCCTTTTTAGTGCATTTTCAGAGGAAGATAATCTTGCTGCTGTTGAATCAAAAGCCATTTTTTACTTTTGTTTATAAATTGTTGATATAATGTGGTTGCTCAATTGGTCAGGCCTTGGGTTTTGCTCCCCAATGGTCACAACTTCGAGTCCCCTCAAGACCACTGAGGTCAGTATCCAACCGTAAACTTCAGGGCCTCGTGGAATTAGTCGAGGTGCGCGCAAACTGGCCGGACATCCACGGTTATCAAAAAAAAAAATTGTTGATATAATGTGGGAAAAAAAATGATAAAAGTAATTCTTTACTATTTTTTCTTCTAATTTCTACTAGGCTTATCTTTATTAAAATTAAGAGTTTTAGATCTTATAATCAGTTGACATCAGAATTATTACTGGATATATGTCTTCTAATAAAACATCTGGATTTGGCTATCTTCACAGTCGTTTGAAGTTGATTATCTTCTTCCTGCACTCTCACCAGTGTTGAAGAACTACTCTTCCATTCATCCCTACTTCAGAAATTCTTTATTTCCATTATGTCGACAAGTGTTACTGTGGTTATGTATAATCCATGTACAAGTGTTTGTTAAATACCATAATGTTCTTGTTACATAGTGCCACATTTTAAATGTTACACGAAACTAGTTGGAGACAAGAAACTCCATGCCATCTTCATCATTTTTATGTGCCAATTAATCGTAAAAGTCAATTGGCCTATTTCGGAAAGTGTATTTTTTACATTTGTATTCGGACAATGACAAGAGATTGACTGGTTAGATGGTCTAGTCATTTCCTGCGCGCTTAATCGCACATGTAGTCCTTTAAGAAGTTTCACTATAGATCTGAGATTGTTCGTCTCGTATTGTTTCGTTTTGTGGGCCTCATTCGAATGAGGACACGGGGATTTTTTTCATAGAGATGAATTACTTCACAATTTGCTCAGGTCCAAGGATTTTATTTTTTAGCTCTCCAGAGAAATACCCAAAATGTCTCTTAAAGTATAACGTTTCTTGCATAATATTTGACATATAGTTGTTCGGTACCTACCATCGGCCAATATAGTAGACTGGATTTTAACTTCTCTATTATGCAATCAATCTAATCGTACAAGGCTTTAGTATTTCGAGGGGATGTAGTCAGGATCACATCAATGTAGAGCATGTTTGGAGATAGAAATTAGAAATAAATCTAATAATTAAAAAAAAAAAAACAGAAAAGAGATTTTTTCCATTGAAGTATGTGTCTTTCTACCAGAAAGAAATGGGAAATATTTCCCCTTTCTTTTACAAGCAAACTTGAAGCCATGTTTGGCTAATTAGCTAGAAAACCCCAAAAATAACATTTAAATTTAGCCAAATATGCTCTAGCCTATTTTTTTTTCTTGGTTTTTTGGAAGCTCTTTGTTTTCTTTGTAGCCACATAAATCATCTGTATGAACCTGCAAATTAACATTCCTATGGTCCATGCAAGGGCACCCTAACCACGCCAAGCTCATTTTCTCCTCGTCAAATGTCCATTGACAAGGCCATTCGTCCCAAGTCTTAGTATCCTTCAACCTCTCAATTAGATCATCCGGTAGCGCCACATGTGAATGCCCGTTTGGTGTCTCTACTGATTCCTTGGTTTCCGATGCCATACTGTCGCGTCGTTCTTTAAACAGACACAAGGTGGCTAGCCTTAGAACTGTCTTCTAATGTTTCACCATCTTTCCTCTTTATATACAAGGATCGATCCCTCAGAAAAACCCATATTTGAAAAAAAAAAAATGGCAAGGTAATATACAAGGTAAGTTACTTTTTGTCATCAGATAAAGGAAGGTAAGAGCTAGTTGTCAAAATTACGCACCTGCCATTCATATATCTGGCATGTGCATATTATCTGTAATTGCCAATATTTGCACTATTATAAAACTCATGTAAATTTATGAACCATGATTGGTGTACACTAGGGCTGAACAACGAAACCGTCAAATTGGAAATCCAAATCGAAACTGCATTTTTGAAACCGTCAATTTGGGTCCACATGGATCTATCAACGTTTTGGTTTTGAATCAAACCAAACCGCTTTGAAATAGTTTGATTAATGTTCCAATCTTTACAAAAAGTTTAAAACCGCCAAACCGTTTACAAAAAAATAAATAAATAAATAAAATCTGAAAATAAATTAGTTTATACTTTATCCAACCCAATTAAAACTAAATACATCCATATTAGATATAATCCAATTAAACTCAATACATAAATGGACAATTATCCATCCAATTAATTAATTAAATTATACCCAAATATCCATCAATCATCACAACTATGAATGTAAAAAGTGTTGAACAACTACAGTTGAACCGTATTTATCGATCGCCCATTACAATTGAGTAGACAATTAAATCTAGATTTAATTCAAATTCACATATTTCTTTCACTTCTACTAATAATTTTCTCAAATTTCGGCTAATTTCAAGTCAGTTTATCCAAATTTTCTTATTTGTATGGTAATTATTTGATATATTTTATTCTTAGTTATGTTCTTTTGTTCTAATTTATGTTGGGCTCCTTTAAATTTTTAATGGACAGTATTTTTTTATTTATTTGTTTCTCAATTTTCTGGTAACGTCACTCAATTAATTGTTTACATTTAACTTAGTTTCTATATTTTAACTAGAATGATTTGGTGGATTACTTAAATGGCCGTTTTGAAGATTTTACCAACAAGTCTTTCAACATATTACTTTGTTAAAAACTTAATACAAATAAATACAAAATTGTTCCCCAATTTCCTAAACACGTGTTAGCTATTCAAATATTTACATTTGTTTCCGAGTCTGCATTCCCTACAAATGATCGAATTCTTGATTTGTTCACAAGTTCTTTGAGTGTAAATATGGTTGATGCGGTGATTTTCTAAAAATTGGTTGCATAGTAACAAAGAACCTATAGATTCGTCAGTGTTTGGATGAGGTAGAAGTCATTGATGATTCACAAAAAGTTATAGAAGGTATTATCGTATATTTATATTCATTTTCTTTTATTATTTGTTTTATATTATTTAACTGTAATCAATGAATTCATATATTATGGACATGATGAATCATGTATTACAATTGCACATGTTGTGTCAATTAGTATTGACTGAGAAGTTAAAATGTTTCTTCCATGTTATTACATTATAATGATTAGAATTATAGAACTTTGGTTTATAATATTGTTAATAATACTATTTATGTTTTAATGTGAAATTTTAAACTAATATTTATAATTTAACTTATTCGATACATGTTATTTTTTTCTTTGTTAAACCGTGATTTTAAATCGAGCCAAACCGAAAAAAGGGTTTGGATAGGTTTAGTTCAAAAATTGAAGTGGTATGGTTTGAAAAAAATTACAATTCGCTTTAAGTGGTTTGTTTGAAAATTTGTCACAAACCGTCCAAACCGAACCATGTTTATCCCTAGTGCACAATGTTCGTTTAAAAAACTGTCGATTTTTTCAATGAACAATTTTTTTGACACATCAACATTGTCAATCAATATTGTCATCCAATAATGTACAAATAGCATAATTGTAACTTAATTGTACATTACTGGACAACAATGTAGAAAATAGAGTAGATAAATTTTGAATTTATTTTATTGTGTTTTTAGCTATCAAATATCTAATACGACATGTTTGATATGCTTAATACTTCTCTTTTTACATCTTGTTAAATTCTTTCCAATCCGACCTAGTGAACGTGCCTGTTGCACAAAAATTCTTCAACTGAACGGTATCTTAAACAAATAATAAAGTGAACGTGAGTCCAAGTATCAATTCCGCGATGAATGAGTATTTAATCTTACTTCAATGATCACTAACTTTAATTGAATACCAAATTTGGAAGAGTTTTATAGTAGCTAATTAAAAATATAACTAATCTAATTATCTAACTAAATAGGGAAGTGTGTATGAATACTTCATCAATGACAAGCACAAGGATTTCAAATCCCCTTATATTCCTCTATCTTAATATCAATTCTATTTTTGACAACACTTAATCGGATATTAAGATCATTTTTCCTAAATTATTTAACAATGACTTTCGAGTAGTATTAAACATATCTTCACATAGACCCTCGTATATATCTTTACAAAGGATGCGAATATGTAAAGATAAATTAAATCACAAAATGTTCAAACGAATCATGGAAAACATAGCCAAGGGCGGAGGCAGGGGGGGGTCCTGGACCCCCCCCCCCCCCAATTTTTTGACAATTTTTTTTTAATTTTAAAATTTTATTTTTTGGGCTCAAAATTTTTTTTGTTTTAGTTATATGTTAAGTTCCAGCCCAAAATTAGTAAATATTAGTACTTTCTTTTATACTTAACAGATAATGTTTCGAAAAAAATTTCGGGGGCAGCCCCGTGGGCCCCCACCCCTTCAACTCTGGGACCCCCTACTTCGAAGGGCTGGCTCCACCCCTGATTACATAGCAGTATACTATATTCCCTATCGAATTTTACAATGATTGTTATTACATAGTATAATTTTTTATTCATTTTTCTCAAAGGACAATAGAAATCACCAAATAATTCAATTATTGATTAAGTAATTGAAATGTATTAAGCTCATGGCAATCTTTCAAAGCCAAACACGTATTTAATGTCAAAATCTAGAAATTAATAATAAAACATCAAAACCTATGGTTCAATGTTATCTTAGCATCTATACAATTAGTAGAATATCATATGATTACAAAAACATGAAATTGATTACACTGCCCAAATTTAAAGTATAGAAAGAAGATGAAAAGTGATGTTTTGAATTGTTGAACTCTTCAATAGCTCCTAGATCAATCTCCTTGATTCTTCTTCGTCTTCAACCACAAGGAAAGATGTATGAAAATCATATATGAAACTCTCTTGTATCTAAAGCTTCTATAAAGCTTGTAGAAATATGCATTGTGTATCTAATGGCTTCCTTTAGGCGGCTTCTTTATAAGATATATGTCTATTGTATTCCAAGTTTAGAAGCTTGAATAACTATATAAAATACACTTATCAAATATCCCCAAACTTAAATTATTATTAGTCCCGAGCATGATTATCTTTTAACGCTCAAGTAAACAAAAAATAAAAGCCAATGTATTAGATAGCTTTCTATATTCACTTCAAGTATGGAAAGTATTTGACATTACTCCAACATACTTTGATGTATTTTTTTTTTTCATTATGTCCCTTCTTCTATCTTTGAGATCTTTTATTTTTCGGTCACAGGGGGGATCTTCCAGCTTAAGGCGCGGAGAGGAAAGTGGCAGGGTAGTAGTTTAAGTTTAAGGCCGAGGAAGATTCGTGGAAAGGGCTATTCCTAGTTCAGTACCGGGTGGATTTCGAGTTGAATGAAAGCCCTTCCCTCTCGGAAGCAGGGGGATTTTCAAATGTAGTTTTCACTTTACACTGTAGGCATCATTCTTTCCCAATAGGCCATCTCCTAAAAGTTGATGATGAATAATGTCCGATTAGTTAAGACTTGCTCCACTTTACAATGTATGTAACATTTTTCTATGTTCCACGGCTAATACAATGCCTTTTATCGGGACAAATAATTGGAATCAAACCCTAGTGAATGGTTACTACCTAAGTTTCACTTGTTAGCTAAAAAGACTCCATACAAGTGTTAAACAAGCACAAAATCAACACATATCTAAGTGGTCCTCAACACCGAATCAACCATCCCCAAACTATCATTTCAAATGGTTAAGAGGCTATGTTTTATATTCTGAATTTGGTTTTTCAACCTAAGTTCTTTCAACCTATTATATCAAATTAATCAACCTAGAAACAAATGCCCATCATCATTACTCAACATAACATAATCTCACATGCACAAGCATCAAATTAGTAAATTTGTATCACCTAGTCACAAATCATGAATCATAAATAATTCCCCAATTAATTTCATTTTTCGTCGGCAATGCTATCCAACTCATACACTTGATCACACAAACAAAAATTATAGCAAAAATAACTAAGCTACACCCAACGTAATCACAAAATAAGCTTACAGAAATATCAACAATACTCAAGAGTATCATATGTTGATGTCTCAACATTAGGATACATAACAATTCACTTTTCAATCAAGTAATTATCAACCACACATTTTTCCATAAAATAATTTTACACGTAAATCGAAAATTTTTCCTTCATTTTTAACCACGTATTTTTAAAAAAATCAATATTCCAAAATACATTTTCTTACTATAATGGGGTTCAAACAGGGGCAATTTTCTTAGTGATGAAAAAATTGTAGTAGTGATATATTGGTTTAAATATATTTTGCTATAAAAATTCCTGCCACTCTAGAAGTGCTAATGCAGGAAAAACATTGTTGGAAGATATTTCATGTTCTTTCCCATTTCATACACAATCTCAGTTAATTTGTTATATACTTTCAATTTCAAAATCTTATATTTTCTTATAAGAGTTAAAATATTTATCAATACTTTAAAGTAAAAACAAATGAATTAAAGAATACCTTCTTAAAAAAATGATTTTCATTCTTTCCAACTTATGGCTATTTTTGTGCACGAATTTGCCTGTTTGAATTACTAGTCGAAACCCCGCGTGCGATGCACATTGTTTTTAGATTTCTATAGTATTATTCTTAGTTCCTCTCATTGTTATAATTAAATATTAAATCACCTCATATATGCTTGATGAAGAAAAAATTTCTCAAAATCATGGTTTTTTCATTTGACACATTCGAGGTATCAATATCAAGAATTGTAGGCAATCTTTTTTATGTTGTATTATATTTTTAGCGTATAATCTATGATTTCATTTTTGTACCATATATTTCTAGTAGTTCATTAGACGATTCTATCATTGATTATTTAATTAGCACGTCACTCAATTCTCCAAAAATTGGGTCCGCCCCTGGACCAAAATATTACATATAAAATCTATTCAACAATATAGAATTATCAGTCATATACAAACAATCCACAACAACAATTATTATTATTATTATTATTATTATTATTATTATTATTTTCAGTTATCACTCGTGTTTCACATCAAATACAAAAGGAGAAATATATAAAAGGTTTGCAGCTGTTGCCTATTAAAATTAGGTAGAAAAATAAATTAATTATAAAAATAATAATTTCTCAGGACATTTATATTTCCAATTGTTATGCGAAAATATCTTTCGAATAAAAACTACCGTAAGTGTACAGTTCATTAACAAGTAATAAAGTTGACTTTTTTTTTAGTCCGAGTATCGTCCCACGAAAATTGATTAGTTCAATTTCTGTTACCGTGACCTTAATCGAAACAATAAAATTGAAGTGTTGTTCTAATGAAATTATAACTAAATTAATCTAATTATGGAAGGATGAATGATTGAACTAAACTGAATGCAAATAGCGTTGAATATAATTTAAAGTTTTTGAATGTATGATGAATGTACTAGGATCACGAATCCCTAAGTAATAATATTTTTAAACTTAGTTTTACACTTTGACACACGATTGAAATATTGACGAATTAATGCTATTAAATTATTTAACAGTCTCTCTCGAGTAAAGTCAAACATATTCTCATATATGACATGATTATATTGCTATGACGGATGCCAACATACAAGAATGCATGAGTTTTTGTGAACACTTAAAGATTCACATAGGGCATAGCGGTATATTTTTATCCCATATCGGACCCTATGATGATTTATACCCGATCAAACCTATTTCTCTTCTTTTGAATGCATGAAAGAAGATAAATCTATATAAACCATTCAAATAGTCAAAACGTGTTTTTATTGTCAATAATGTAAAACTAAGAAATAAAAAATATATTACATAGTTCATCGTTCCCTAATACAAAATTAACCTTGCCTAGCATGATAGAAAAAAGAAAATCAGAAATAAAATGAAGAAACGACATCACCAATTAAATTCTTGACTTTAATCTTCGCTTCGTGGTGTTCTTCGCATTATTGCTCTTTTTTCTCCTCTCAAAACCCTTATGCATCTCTTATCTCCCGTTCTGGACGGCTCTAAGGTTTAAATAGTATCCAAAGATTTTGTTTTCATAAGACTTTCACGCGTATAAGGAAACCAGAAAATTCGCACCGGAAACTAACTATGCGACCGCATAGAAGAGTGAAAAGTGCCCCTGGAATTCCCTGATCCAGCCCTTGCGACCGCATAGCTTAAACAATTTTCAAAATCTTGCATTTTGGTCCTCGAACTCCGTTTCGCGTTTCTCGACCTCTTTTCCCACTTCTTCTTCTTCCAATGTTTCATTCCTTAGCTCAATTTGACCTCTGCATCTTCACATCTTCAATTCCTCTTTCAGGTTATCTTTTGGTTATTGCATCTTGGTCCCTGAACTTTGATTTTCTTTCATTTTAGTCCATTTTCACTTGTTTCTCCTAAATTCCGCCACATTCATCAATGTTTTCCTGCAAAACGTAAATTACATAAAATTAAGCTATATTCCAACATAGTAATCAATAATTTATTTCGTGGTCAAAATAAGTGGTAAAACGCATTTATCACCAATATCCAGTGTCGTACATGTGTTTCGCAGGACCTAGGCTAATTTTAGAATTTGAATTCCTAAGTCATAACAAACAATCCATTTTTTTCATTTATAAGAATTTTACAGAACTAAATTTGTTAACTTAAAATCAACAATAAAGCAACGAATAAAAATGAAATGTTCAAAATATTTATATTACAATCAAATAATAATACGAAAATGTTCTAAACGATCACTTAAATACAACTCGTCTTGCAATTTTTAGGCAAATATATCAATCAATTTTGTATAGTCGAGTTGT
>CAIGRT010199317.1:421-19665 GCA_903798405.1 Fraxinus platypoda | reverse complement strand
ACCCTACCCTAGTATGGTAAGGAACCCTTTAGGGTTTATAAAATTGCCGCAACATTTCATATGATTAGGTTAAATTCTTCTTAATAAATAATAACTTGTGTCAAATAAATAAGAATGCTTTGCAAAATCAGAATAAGACTTTGTAGAGTACTCAATAGAGTTTAATTAAAAAATTTATGTCGTACCATTGAGTTTGAAAATACGAAATTATGTCATATTTGCATCCTCGACGTTTCTAGAACACGTGTGTGCATGTGCACCCACCCTCTGTTCTAAATTAATTTAAGCATTATTCATAAATTACTCATATCGTAAAAACCCTTTATAATAGGTCTGGGCATTTTAATCGAAATCAAACTGAATTTCGGTTTCGATTCCAAAAATAAATTAGAAATCGAGAACTGATTGGATTTGTGTCGGTTCTTGGTTTATGAATTAGAATCGTGGGTATTTGAATGAAATCGATATTTTATATAATTTTTTATTTTTGATAATTTACAGCTACATAAAAAAATACAAAACCTAAAATCTCTAACTTGGGCAATAAGTTGTCTAAAATTTTAGACTCTAACCCTAAGAAATCATCAGTGGCTCCTATTTTTTTGGCTTTCGCTACAAATCAGATTGTTGCAATTCATAGACTAGTAAATGTTAATCTTTGCAATGGGCTTCCTATGAATAAAAAGTTCAAGCTAAGGTTGGGGTATAAGTTGATGAATCAAATCATTCATTCTTTACAATTCAAACCTTTTGTTTTGTTGTGTTATTTACAAACTTAAGTAATTTTTTAATTTTTAAAAAATGCGTTGCAATTGAATTTGATATATTCATAGCTTGGGTTGTGGTGTACTTTTTTTGTTATCTTGAGTCCAGGTTCTCTTTTGAAATATAATTTTTTTTCCTTTTTTACTCAAAAAAAGCAAGTTCAGTACATGGATTGCAATTTCTTGATACTATATATTTATGTATCTAATTAGTATTTTTTGTCTGTTGAATTCTAAAGTAGAGGAATTTATGAATTGTCCATAATTAAATTATAGGCTTCAACATACCTCATTTATGGATCGAATAAGATTTATTAAGAAAAAACATTTCTTCTCAAATTGTAATTTAATTTTTGATGCTTGAATTCTCTTCTTTTCATAATTTTTAGTCATGTAACCGAATTCCTTATTAGCTTTCCCAATATTTCTTAGCTAGATTTTCTCACTTACACAAATGTTATCGAGTAGTAGCGTGTTAGGTATATGTATCCAAATGACCTAATATATAAAAAAAATTATTCAATGTATATATAAAAAAAAATTATGAGTAGAATCAGATAGAAATTAGAACCAGAACTGACAATTCAAGTTTGGATTTGATTCCAATAATTTCAAAAACCCGATTGATCTCATTTACAAAATACCCAAAGTATATATAATGAATGATTTTGGGTATTGAAATACTTAGACCGATCCTTCGATTATGATGTCAAAATTGAGCATCAACAGTTTTATATTTGACTAAAAAATAATTTATTTTTTGTTTATAGAAACTTTTATTTATTTACCCTCTTTTTGGTGGACTTAAAATTTAGAAGACATAATTTTGATTAGTACTTTTTTTCTTTTTTGGAGAATGTGTGTTTAAAAAGTAAAGAAATTTTTTGAGTTTACGTGTNTTTTATTTATTTACCCTCTTTTTGGTGGACTTAAAATTTAGAAGACATAATTTTGATTAGTACCTTTTTTCTTTTTTGGAGAATGTGTGTTTAAAAAGTAAAGAAATTTTTTGAGTTTACGTGTAAAATATTTTATTGTATGATCGTGATTGAAAACTAAACTAAAAGAAAGGAAATCAAATAGGGGGTTAGTGGTCCCAAAAAAGGTTGAATTTTTTATTTTTCAGCCGAATTGAACCAAAAATATGGGTCCATGCAATAAATATATAGGGAAAATAATATAAAGAGTTAGTTATGGGCAGTTCCTGCACCAGTAGTCTATGGACCAGTTCCCGGTTGGTCAATAGGGTCTCCTTTATAGGAAATAAATTATTATTTAGATAATATATTTTTTTAATTTTTACGGGGAAATATTATACATACATCAATACAAAATATTAATTCAGATTTTATGGGAAAAATTATATATACATCAATAAAAAGTATTTTCCTCATCCACGTCCATAATTTTTGAATAATGAGACCCCAAAAAGTAAATACGCGCTTCATGGTGAATGTATAGGAATTCCAATGTGAACACAACACAAAAACACCAAAACAATTAATAAATCCTAACAAATATGTGTAACATAACAAAAACCATAAGAACTCACAAATTATTAACAAGTACGTAATCCCTACTTAACATTCATACACACAATGCATGCAGGGACAAAAAAGTGTATATATATATTGGTCAATGAATTTGGGGTGAGGGTTTTGGAAGGGATTAAATAAAATAATAAAGTTTTGAGAAAGAAGATGAAATAGAATGGGGTGAAAAATAAAGTTTCAAAGATTTGAGATTATAAGTAGTACATAAAAAAAATTTGGATATAATTTGTAAAAGAATAAAAAGTTTAGATACTAAAATTACAATTATTACTTTTTAATTTTGGCATTTTTACTGTTTTTAATCACAAATTTGATAGTGGGGAATTTTTTGCACAAAAGGTTTCAAATAGAAGTTTTTTGCCATTTTCAATAGATAAGAATGTATATTGCAAGTGCAAAGTGTTTTTGGGGGTTTTCTGCTATTAACCCTAATCCTAATCATATTAACATCAACCTTTGAGCTAAACAAAAATTTGTGGAAGATACAAATCCAACAGTTTGGCACTAGCACAAAATGAGGAAAAAAAGGGAGGAAAGGGGTGGGGAAGGGAAAGGAAAAGAGAAATCCATAACTAAATACAAATATAGGTTTTAAATCTCGCCGTGACCCCTCGAAATAGATTGGTGGTTTTAGACCCAAATCTGGTAGATCGTTGGATGTCACAGCGAGGACGACATCGTGAGCGCGGCCGACGGTAGCGACGGTATCTCTAGTGATTGTATGTGATAGAGAGAAGGAAGATGATACATAAAGAGAGAAGGGATGGAAAAATGATCGGTTTGAAAATGAAATTGTTAGATATAACCACATTTTTATTAATAATAATTAATAATCATATTTACCACTTGAAATTTGAATTTGAAACTTAACCTCCTTGTTTATGAAAATTAATCTTTAATTGCAGGTAATTTTCCCCGAGTGTTTACTATGAGGCCCAATTAACTTCTTAGCTCAATCTAATAAATGGGCTGGGCCATATTCAAATTACAAAAAACAAGGATTTTTTACTTTTCTTCGGCCTAAAAGAAAAAGAAAAATTAAACACGCCCAGTGGGACTCGAACCCACAATCGCCTGATTAGAAGTCAGACGCCTTATCCATTAGGCCATGGGCGCCTTTGCACGACTTTACTCTAAATAAGTATATAATTTATATTACTAAAATTTTATTGCTATTTTTGAGTATTGATTAATATTGGCAGGCATTTCTATTCATTAATTAAAAATTAAATCACTTTTAAGTTGAAATAAGCATTCTCCCAATAGAGAGAGCCCAGTCAAATCTACTTAATTCTCACTTTTTTTCCACTTATTGGAAAATCTGGTTTGATCAATTAATATGGAAGACTTTTGTGTAATATTTAGTAGAAAAAAATAAAATAAAATTGGCTGATGCAATTTTCTAGAGCTTAAGCGACATGGTCAAGATTTGGCAATAGTGTTTGTTTATATGCAAATTGCACTTAAATCCATCTCCACTGGATAAGGCAGTTGACATTAAGAAACCCTAATGGAGAACTTCTCTCTTTTTTTCCTTTTTATATTTATTTATTATTATTGAGGGCGAATTTGTCATTTCATTTCAACTTAACAGGGTTTTGGAATAAAAAATATTAAATAATTATAGTTGCATCACCATTTAATTGTGCTTAGGGTTCTTAATCTTTACTTATTGTAACACATATATAGCTAACATTTTTACAATGCATTCTTATTATCAATATTTTATTAATTAATTATCATATATCGTCTTTGATATTTCGTTGTGATGTTGGTTAAAATATATACCAACACCTAAAAGCGTGTTTTTTTACTTATTTTTTTCTTTAATATCATTGAGCAAGTTTGATTGTGTAATAAGTGTGAATTAGTACTTTATAGGTTGAGTTTGAGTCGAGTCACATAAAAAAAAAAAATGCATAATAATGTTTATTAATTGTCATATTCAATATAATTCTACGTAATGAGTACGTCATTATATAACTTGGAACCAAGGAATAAAAGCATGAGATCGAACCATTTCCATCGATTTGTTGTTTTCTTGAAGATGACTTCTAATCCTTTTCGAATATATTCAAAAATTTGAATTTTCAATATGTATTCGTACACGATTTTTATACGGTGGGAATATTTCTTAAGTGAAAAGATAACAAAAAAAATAGATTATGAAGGTAAGACTCAACAATAGAGTCGTGATATTTGTGAAGTTTCTTAAGAATTTGTAGTGATTTGTTAAGATTTTATTGAGTGGTTAATTAATGGGACAACAAGGATAGAAATTTATTATAACTTGCGATGAAAATTGTAGCCAAGTTTGAGTCTAATAAATGGGTCTCATCAACCGACCCGTATGTCCACCAAGATCTAACCCGATTGTCAAACAAATTGAATTAACATATGTTAAGTTAACGTAGGCATGGGGTCTTACGTTAGACTTTTAGAATTAGGTTAGATGTCCAAATTCGAAATCACAATGGGTTGTTTTAAATCATTTTGAACAAGATAGCAAATTAAATTTAAATTTAAACTAATTAATTGAAGTAATATCATCGTTTTCATAGTTGTAAAATTAAAACATCAATCAAGATTTGTGGTAAGATTTCAAATTTCATTCGTAGTCATTACTTTCGAATTTACGTTAGGACAATGCAAGAATTCGTGTGTTACTAACACTTAAAAGAAAAGTTTAAGTCCACAAAAAATTATTAGAAACACAACACACACGTAATCCTTTCTTCCTACTTATTTTCTAGACTCATTGCTCGATACCCTTTTAAAACCTTTATTGTGATAATTGATGCAATTATCTAAATAATTTTCAGTTGATTAGCGACAAGAACAATATAACACAATATTTGGAGAAATTGAAAGATTGTCATCGAACATCGAGTACGAGAGAAATAAAAATTAATTAGTTAAACATTTTCTACATTATCCAAATTTATTCTAGAAGGTTGTATTATTCTTTCAACAAACCTTTACAAGATTCTCTAGAAAAAATATTTTAGACAAAAAGTCAAGATAATAAAGGAGAAGAATTCAAAATAAAAAAAACAAATTAAATTGTTTGAAAATGTTGAGTTCCCATTAATTTAATTTTATAATTTAGACGGCTAAAACATCCCGAATTTTTGGGCAACGAATGTGGGGACAAAAAGCCGCCTAAGAAGGGGAAGTTGAACCGTGTCTTGGGGTCCGGTCCAACCACGCGGTAGAAGATCCCTATTTTTTTTAAATTTTTTTTCAATTCCTACCCTAATCCTTTTTTGAATATTCTTATTCTCCACTTCATTTTTGAAACAAATGCATAATAATTGCCATTTGTCCTTCTAATTTTTCTATTTTGATCTTAATTTTTTAAAATCATAGTGAAGATATTAGTTATCAAATTTTAAGAATTAGTATGGTCAATTGAGTTAAATACCAATTAAAATTCTATACGTGGAATCAAATGCAGCGATAAAACTTCGATTCGATTCGATTCTTCTTATTATTCTTCAAAAAATAAAAATAAAAATGTTATAAAATGTAGATAGTCATGTAAAGCTTTTTGGTTTCATTTTGATACTATTTGTCTTAATCGTCAAAAACGTTATTATTTCATGTAAATATATAAAATTTAATTTAATTGAAAGATTACAAAAAGGTTAATTCTAGCTAGAACCGAGGATTGAAAAAGAAAAAAAATATCTAGTTGTAATTTTATGACTCGAAAAAGTCACTTAAAAGATTGTTTTTTTCAAAGAAAAATGATTTTTTTTTTTTTTAAAGAATGTACGATTAAAAAGTGAAAAACAAACGTAGTTCCCATAGAATGTGGGTAAAAAATTTTTTAAAAATCTTTGAGAAACCAGCACTAAATTTGGTTTGGGCGGCTCAGCAAAAATTGACCAACCCTATAAAATGTCGATATGGTATAAATTAGTATTATCCAAAATTTATTGATAGTGGGGACTGGAAATATATTTAAGTTAAAGACAAAAGTTGGCATTGATAGGACATGAAACCGAAATTAATTTTGGATAAAATCATAATTTAGAAAGCATACCAAGATGAATAGTGACAACCACTATTAAAGTAAATTGGACTTTATCTGACAATATTACATAAAAATTAAGTAGAAATTTTGTTTATCGTACAATACGATACAATCTAATATTATCTATTAAACGTACATCTTGTCATGTACTATACTTTTATGCATATAAATTAAATAGTGTTGGTCATTTTTTCCTCGATCTCAAATTTGGGTTTATTTGTTCTACTAATTTCTCATCTTAAAGCGAAAACCCTCGATCTCAGTTTAGGCAGTTCTTGGAAAAAAATTGCAAAACTTAATCATCATGAAAGAACAAATAAAAGTACAAAACTAACCATTTAAGAATGTTTAAAATCTCGAACAACAATAAGTATTTGATTTGGAATTCTATAGTCCCAATATCTCGAATTTTATAACCCAAAACTCTTCACATTGCTACTTAGTTAAAAAATCTCTATTAGATGATTAGGTCCAATCAATTTTCTCAATGGTCGTAGAGAAGAGAGATGCGACGATTAACGGTCCTATCATATGCTAAAACCTAACACAATTGTCGATGTGTTAAGTGGATTAGTAGGCATTGTACGTTTTTTCTAAGCTTTTGTCAGTGTCATGTTATTCTTTGCGTCGTGCATCAATTTCCTCTCAAGAAGTGCTCAGTAACTTTAGCCATAGCGTCAAGTGGGAGTGTTAGCATTTCCTACTTCACATGAGTATATTTGAGATGTATAACATAGAAGATGACATCAAATCTCACCTATAAGCAAGTTTTATAGTAACGAGTTAGGTTATCGTACCTACAAATAATTGGAGAAAAAGCCATACAAAACAAACTCTAAATAATGTTCGTTTTCACTTATGCTCATACCAATGAAGCATGAAAGAGCACAAACTCGGGGTTTTTTTTTTTCTTTTTCATTTTTTCATTTTTTTTGGGATGGAGGGAAGGTATATGGCATTAATTGAGAAATCTGGTACAAACCAATAAAATCGGATTCATTTATTACATGTAAGCAAATGGGATATCCATATGTAGAGAGGGCTAAGTGTATGAATTCAAATTTTAAAATGTAATTTATTATTTTCTTGCATTTGCACCCAGAGAATTTAAATCTGACTTTTCATGCAATAAAAATCATCCATATGTTATCTACCCACTATAAATATTGTCAGGAAAGATTGCACACATATTGTCATAGTAGAAATTTGGTCCGCAACTTTTAAAAAAGAGAAAATTAATCCTTAAACTTTCATTAAAATTTCACGATGAGTGATGGAACAATTAATCTCCATTAAGATGTCATGTACTTACTCGTGAAAATGTCTTCCTTCAAATTTAACGACACCAATCAAAATTGAGAAGCAACACGTTGCTTTAAAAAATTTAAAAACGAAAGTAAAAAGTTATAAATCTTTTATTATAGTTGTACATAGTCTTTAACGACGGAATTTTCAAATCTTCATTAAGTTGTTGTATGATTCTAACGAGCAAGATATGTCGTACAAAAAATTCAATACAAAACCTTGCTTCGTAAAATTGGACATGAAAGTTTTAAGCACGAGCAAGTTAATCTTCAACTTTTCATCATGATTGCACGATTGTTTAAACTTTACAACATTTCGAAATCTTTAGTTATCTTACTTTAAATTTCTCAAAATCAATAACAGTTGCGTCTTAAGAAGATTTAATAGAATTCCGGATAACGGGATAAGTTATCTTACTATTTTTTGAAACCAATCAAATTTAGAGTTTAGGATGTAAAATTGAATAAGAGTATGCCGCATGAGGATTTAATAGAATTCTAGATAGTTTCGACCTTTGAAATTTTTGTGCGGCAATAATGAAAGGTCGAAGATCAACTTGTTCTTTTTAAAACTTGGAGGACCAATATATCAATTATCTCTCATTATTTATCTAAAAATGAAAATTTTCGCTGTCTATAAATAAGTAGAAAAAAGGAGCGTAGGGTCCACTTGGAGACAATTTTCGGCTTCCTTCTCATTTCTTCTCTCCTCCATAACTGTACTTTTTTTCACTTCATTCTTCATCTCTCTCTCCCCTCGTCTGGAATTCATTCGTTAATACTTTCTCTCTCCTCCTTTTTCTCTCTCTTCAGTTCTTGAATGTCCAAGATTTTAAAATCCCTGCTTCCTAAAGAAAGAAATATCTTCTGGCAAATGAAATTGGTTTATGCAGTTAATAATATTCTTTTGAAGGATTTAAAGGTCATACTTATTTATTAATTGGGTTGCTTTAACAGTAAGTTATTTAAATCTTTTTTTGTTCTTTTATCTTATTATTTATTGTTGTTTCAAACTCTACGATAGTAAATAGTGTTATCTGCAAGCTGATTCATGTGATCTGATTTTGGATAAATTTATGTTCTTTACCATATTTCAAGTATGGGATTGTATGTTTTGTGATGCTGTATTGACTCTAGAGTCAACCGACAAACTGTCTTTATGTTCTTGGTTTTTGGGTTGCATTTGAAATCTTGAACTGTTCAATTTTGAGTCATACATTCAAAGATCAATCAGGATTGGTTACAACTGTGATTCGTCTCTTGATTAAATTTGAAATTGGATAGGTTGAACTTGAAAGATTAGGCCCGTCCTGATCTGAAGTCTGTTGGGTAACTTTTTCTCTCTGATTCATTATTTTGTTTTATCATTTCTTTTTGTTAGTACCCCAGTAATTTTTTCCCTTCAGGAGGGTTGGAATAATTGTGGTAGAATAGCGTGGGCGCATATTGCGTTTGTTTCTTCATGTTTTTGTTAATATGGTCAGAATAATGGTTTTCTTTGTTTAACAGCTATCCGTGTACTTACCAGTTTTATGAAATCTATTCATATGGTTTACCTTTAAATTGGTATCTATCGGGTTAAAATTCTGTTATCCATTGAGTTTGGAGTGTTGAGTTTGTAACGAATACTTTTTTTATGTTTAGTCACCATCATTATTGTTTCTGTTTTCAGTTTCATTCTTTATATTGGTACTGTTGGTACTTTTTGATTTAATTTGTTTTTTACACTATTATTTGGTGGGACACTTCCGAGGTTTTGCTGAAGTATTTCAAAATTTTGAATTTGCCTTGATTGAACATGCAGACTGGAAGGGTTCTGGATCAGGTGTAATATGTGCCATTACTGTGGTGCACATTTCATGATGTCAAGTAACGGTATGAATCACGAGAAAGAGCATCGTATAATACCAAATGGTGGTGCCTCTGTCCAGTCGTGTGAGTTTTGTGGTGTAAATAAAGATTTACAGCCTGTCAATCGAGAGAGTGCCAGTTCTCGTGCAACGCCATCTGTCAGTCCCACTGCATCATTAATAAGCAACGACAGTTCCATCTCAAACTGCAGTAAACAATCGCTCTTTATATTTCTTCCTTCTTCATGCTATGTTGTTTTCACCCTTCCTTCACTTGTACTCTTATTTTCCAGGTGACATTTCAGTAGATGCAAACTTTTATGGCCGGTAAGCAATTCCTTGTCCTCTCAAATGCGTAATTTTATGAGAACTACCAGAGAAGATAACTTTAGTTGAATACTGAAAGAATCCAGAAACTTTCAACTTATTTCGATATTTTCTATGTTTTGTTTCTGTTCTCTATCAGGGGCTATGTAGAAGACAGCAGCACAGAGAGCAGTCAAGAAGATTCTGTATCTGGTTCAAAAGGGCATCTGGATTATTCAAACTCATCAGTCGGTTTTCATCAGACTGGTGTAGAAACCGTAGGAAGTGGCGAAGTTCAGATTGGACGAGGTAATAACGTGGAAAGAGTTGGTTTGCATATTGACGAAGAAACTGGGATATCGGATGAAATGGATGCTCAATCTTGGCTTCCACCAGAACCAGAAGATCAAGAAGATGATATCGTAGATAGGGTAGCAAATTATGACGACGACGACGACGAATGTGGGGAGGATGGTGTGAGGTGGGCTAAGTCGAGTTCTTTAAGCTGTTTTGGAGAAGAAGGCAGCGGGAGCTACAAGTTCAAAGAGGAAAAGCGTAAAGCAATGGACGAGGTTATGAATGGGAAGTTCAAGGCCCTTGTCGGTCAACTAATTAAGTCTGTCGGTGTTGCCTCTTCTGGAAATGATGGAGAAAATTGGGTGGGTATAGTGACTTCTTTATCATGGGAGGCTGCTGCTTTTGTGAAGCCTCTTGCAAATGAGGGTAAGGCAATGGATCCAGATGGATACGTCAAAATCAAATGTATTGCAACCGGTTCCCGCAGCCAAAGGTAATAAGCACCAAATGTTTTCTCCAATGTTTTCCTTCTTTATTTGTGCAACTTTCTGGTTTTTTATTTGTTAAATCAGATTATGTTTTACTTAAGGGTTTAATGAGACACCAGTATGTTAGCGTGTATATGATCTTTTGCTTGTTTTTGAAATGTTCAACGATCTTTTTATAGGTAACATAATCCCATAAGGAATAAATATGACCTTCCGTACAAATAAGTGAGCCTGAGTAGACTTTGACTACATGCCAATTGGCTATGAGGTGGATATTATGGCACCTTTAATTTGTGCATTTGTTACATCAGGCACATGGAGTTTTCTTATGCAACAATAGATTTTATCCTGAACATAAAAAAATTGCAATGTAATTGCTCTTCTGGAGTATTAATGGATATTTTAATTTTTGTAGAAATTTCATACCATATACATTGAGTTTTAAATTTTTGTAAAAGTATTTCTTTAGTTGAATCTTTCTGCATTCTATCTGTCTTAAATGTTAAATAATACTAGCTAACGAGTCTTCAATGTAGAGTCACATTGGTTCTTGTGAATTTAGTAACCACTTGATTCTATTGATGCCAATCATCTGTTGTTGAATCTACATTTTATAATCTTAATTTTTTTCAAAATTTTTTTTGTAGTCGATTAATCAAGGGGTGTGTCTTCAAAAAGCATGCTGCCCACAAACACATGCCAACAAAGTACAAGAACCCAAAATTGATGTTGATCAAAGGTTCGCTTGATCTCTCTTCTAGTGGATTATCATCATTTGAATCAATGCAACAGGTACATGGAAATATTACAGTTCTGTAAAAACTTGTGAAGCATTTATCTCTTCTATATTATACAATTTTCTCTTCTAATCATATATAAATTAACAGGAGAAGGATAGTCTAAAATCTATTGTTGAGAGGATAGAAATTTACAATCCAAGCGTGATTTTGGTTGAGAAATCAGTTTCTCGTGGCATACAAGAATCCATTCTTGCAAAAGGAATGACATTAGTCTTTGATATGAAGCTCCATCGTCTGGAGAGAGTTGCTCGTTGTACTGGTTCACCTATCTTGTCATCAGATTTTGCTAGTGGCCAACAGCTTAGGCCGTGCGATTCCTTTCAGATTGAAAAGTTCGTAGAAGAACACAATGTTTTAGCCGAAGGTGGGAAAAAACCGAGCAAAACATTAATGTTTCTTGAGGGCTGTCCCTCTCGTCTTGGATGTACCGTGAGTCTTTCTTCACTTGCCTGCATACTTCTTTAACTGGAAATTTTATCTAGAGGTTACATTAGTTGTGATATCCATGAAAGATGATTCCTTTGAGGAAGCGTATTGAAGTAAACGAAAAAGGATGATGTTGTAAGTTGAAATATCTGGCATTCCCTTGGAATAAAGGTTAAAAGGCATAAGGTGTTGCAAAGCGTGGAGGTCAAGTCTCAAGTCTTACGAGCTATGCATGCCTAGGTGTAGTGAGACGTTTTCCTATTTTTAATATTATTTTAATTATTCTAGACCAATAAATAAATAAAATGATGCGTACCTTGAACATTTATAAGAATTTCAACGTATTTTTAAGTTTTCAACAAAAACATAATTCTCAAAATCATAAATATTCCAAATTAATAATGCTTTGTTCATGGGCTGGGTTTGGGCTAGGATGGATTTTTTGTTGGACTTATTTTCCTTTTATGTTTATCTATGGATGAGTATTTAGTTGGGCTGGACTTTAAAACAAAAAATTACCACCTGCCCAACATAAAGGTGTGAGCCTTAGCAGTCAACGTAGAGTTGGCAATTTTTTCTCTTCTAGGCATTAGGTGGGGCTTTTCTCTGTGCCTCGTGCCTAGACGGGCCTTTTGGAACACTGATGATGTCAAAAAATGAAAAGTGGCATGCCCATATTGTATACTTAAGAAATAATATTTTTGGCTATGCATAAAAAGGAATAGTTACTTTGAAGTAACTTTTTATTCCATTATGTTAATTTTTTTCTTATTTTTCTCCGGTCGATAAAATAAATAATTAATTCTAAACTTTATTTAGCCTTTGTTTGAGCCCCATTTTTGAAAAAATAAATTTTTTAATAGTGATATTTTTGGAGAATGTGTAGTTAAAAAGTGAGGAAAAGTTTTGGGTTTATGGGCAAAATCATTTTATTGAAAGAATGTGTGATTGAAAATGAGTTCAGAGAACAATGAGTTTTTAGAGAATGAGGCTAAAACTGGGGCTTATATGTTAACTTTTTAAGCTTAGCAAAACATATCTTTTTTATAACTGAAGTTGGTTCTCTTGCATCTCTTTCCCTTTTGAGCAAGTTTCTGTCTTTATTAAAGGTTGATCGCCTGCACATTGCTTTCTGGACTACCTGCACATCAGAATTTCATAATCAAATTACAACATTCTTATTTTTCTAAGATAGCATTTTACTTTTGAGTTCTGGTGGAATAAAAGTACAAAACTGGTATTGTACAGATTTTGCTGATGGGAGCTAATGGCAATGAACTGAAAAGGATTAAATGCGTTGTCCGGTGTGCAGTTATCATGGCATATCATTTAATGCTCGAGACTTCTTTCCTTCTAGATCAGAGGGCAATGTTCTCAACTATTCCCCTGAACAACATGGTGGACGTAGCACTTAACCACCAACAATTACTGTCAATTGATACAGATAAGACAGCTGTATTTTCCCAGGAAAGTAATGCTGATGGATTCGATGAAACAGGACCTCACAACCTAATCTCACTGTCAGAAGGCAGTTCTTCATTCTCATTTGAGCCATATAGCCCAGCAAAATTTCCGGGATTATCTCTGTCAGAATCTCTTAAAAAAATTATGGATGATAGTTTTCCGCTTTTCTCTGATTCTTTTCAAAGTATGTCCAGTCAGCTTGGGTTTAATGGAAGGAATCACGAAGATCATGTTGAAGATGAGGTGGAAAATTCTACTTCTTCCGGTCAGCTTGGGTTCGATGGAAGTAATCATGAAGATCATTTCAAAAATGAGGTGAAAAAATCTAGTTCTGCTGAGTTAATGGATCATAATGGTACCATGCCAATGGTAAGATCTGAAGAACAAAATTTGCTCAGTAATGAGGAGTCGCATCTGCCATCAGGTTCTGTAGAATCTTTGGACACACTAGACCATAGTGATAATGTTGAAGACCAAATGAATAGTAAGAATGAGATCAGCTCAGTATTGGATTCTGAAAGTATTTTGGTTCTGATGTCAAAACGGAATGCTTCAAGTGGAACTGTTTGTGAGCAAAGTCATTTTTCTCATATTAAGTTCTACCGGAATTTTGATGATCCTCTTGGAAAGTTTTTACAGGAAAATTTACTCAAGCAGGTATGTGAAACTCCTGTACTCGGTTTAAACTATAGTGTTCTTGTGGAAACTTTAGCTTCATGTTTTCCTAGATTGCACGAGAAAGAAATGTGTACTGAGTATATCAAACACATTACGTATTTTACCCTATATTCACACCAATTTTATTTGCTGATGCTGAGTTTGTAAGTTGCAATGAAATATTTTTGAATTCAAAATTGCTTGAAAGGAGTATTGATCTACCAAAATTAGAATCAATGTTCTTGAGTTGTGGATTATATAAAGCTGTCACTACCTTTGAAGCTTGAAATTTTAAATGATGAATCAATGCTAATTAGTATCTAAAAGCTTGATTATGTAGCCTCCTAAAAGAAGCTAAAAGAAATTTCAACACTGAACAAAATTTCTGTTCTAGTTTTATTTTATTTTTCATTATACCCTAGCAGGTTGAGAAGTGGTCGATACCCCAATCTGCTTTAGAAATATACTCAGAAGTTGTTAGTTTTCTTCCTTTGTGTCTTTAGAACAGTGCTGCCAAGAAAAGGGTCTTGGAATTATTTTCGTGAAACTATGGGAAATCATAATTTCTTGAGCCGAGAATAGTACTCATCTGGTCAGGGGTACTTGAGGGTGGTTTGCTTTTGATTAACAGAATTCAAAACTTTCAGTGAACTAAACTAGCCCTCAGGCCTGGGGGGAAATAATTGTTTTTTCATAGATTATTCACACTATTTTTTTTATTGATTTTTGATAAATCTTTTTAGGTCTGTGTTTTATTTATTCATAGATCTTGTTGCAATTTTATTTTTCTTCTATACAGGGACTCCAGTGCAAGACTTGTGGTAAACCCCCGGAGGGTCATTTTTTCTATTATGCACATCACAATAAGCAACTAAGTATTCAAGTTAGACGTCTTCCTGATGGCAAATGTCTGCCTGGTGAAACTGAAGGGAAGCTTTGGATGTGGAGTCGCTGTGGTCAATGTAAATTTCAGAATGGAAGCTCAAAATCCACAAAAAGGGTTTTGATATCCACCGATGCTCGTAGTTTATCATTTGGAAAGTTTTTGGAGCTCAATTTTTCCAACCACTCGTCATTCAATAGTCCATCCAGCTGTGGTCATTCTTTTCATAAGGATTTCCTCTACTTCTTTGGGTATGGTTAATTCCTAACTACTAATCTTTTACGGAAAAGATGAACGGCATCTTTTTTCTTCTTCTTTATGGGCACACTGCATTTGCCATGCCATGTTTCTATTAGTTTGTTGTCCCTGATTTTGGTGTATTTATTGGAAAATAACTATTTTATTATATTCTTGCCTTCTGTTTGTCAACATACAGATCTGGCCCAATGGTTGCAGTGTTCAAATACTCACAAGTTGCTACTTATTCGGTGTCTCTGCCACATCAGATGTTGGACTTTAACTCTTCAGTGAGAGGAGAGTTTCTAAAAGAAGATTTTCAGAAGGTAAGTACCTTCATAAAAATGATTTCTGTTTTATTACTATCTGGCTGATTATATAAGCATCAATTTTGACTGAACTTTATTCCCTCTCTAAGGTGCACGTGAAAGGGACTAAATTGTTCTTGGAGATAGAAAATTCTTTGAAGGATTTAGAAACTCGATACATTGGTGTAACTCTCAACATTCAGGGATCAAGTAAGAAATTTTCCGATATAACGGAGATGTTAAAGCAGGAAAAATCTCAATTCGAGGTTAGAGGGTTCTTCCTAGATAAATTTTCTTATGCTTCTACATTATGTAGCAAGTTCATCACTCTTATTATTGTGATTTTTTTTTCTCTAATGCATTCAACTGTGTAGTAGGCTGGTTGTTTACTTCCACCAGTTAATTTTAAAAAACTCGACATTAAACTTGCTACACTTCGTAGCAAGTTCGTCAGTTTTATAGCTGTGCTTTTTTTTATTCTCTTAAGTATGCTACTGTGTTGTAGGCTGGTTGTTTACTTCAATCAGTTCATTTACGACATTCAGCATTAAATATGCTGTTGATGTACTATTTTAACATATAATGATTGTCAGACATGTACCTACATGCTGAATATATATCCGACAAAATCTCATCAATTGTTTTGTTTTCATATTGAATCAATGATAGCCTATACGCCATTCACATTTTGTTTGGTCATGCAAATTTAAAATCAGGTTGACATTCAAAATGCTGTTAAGAATGGATCTCGAGATCAGCCTGCGTATAAACTTCTAAGCTTGAACAGGCTGCGATTGGAGCTTCTGCTTGAATTATGTGTTTGGGATCAACGTCTACAGTCATTATCGTCCAAGCTTATGGAGAATGATAGTGAATCGGTTGACCTACAAGTAGAAAAGCAACCTCAGTTGAAAGAGGTTGGAACTTCTGGAGAAGAAAACGAGGCTGATATTAAGGTGGAAAACCGTGAGAGACTGGAAAATATTGCTGGATTGGAAATTAAGCTCATTACATCCATGGAAGCAAATGATTTTACAATTAAAGAAATTCCAATTGATGGACAAGTTGAAGAATCTAGAGGAGACGAGGACTCATTTCCCACATCTATTATCACTGATGATATTGCAAAGCTGACTGTAGATGGAATTAATGGAAATGAATCGTCTGTCCATTTCCTGGTGAAACCTAGTTTTGATGTCCATTCTGACAATCCAGATTCTGTTGGGAACAATCAAATAGATGGGGGAATACCATTAGCTGCTGATATTGAAGTTGCTGGTTCTGATTCGAAACATCAGCAGACGACTACTATGTTAAATAACCTAGAAAATGACAAGGGTTTGATCTGGACTCCTTATTCAGTAATTAGACGCAAATACATGGACAACCTCCAGCGTAGTTACTCCCAAACATTTGAATCTTTAAGCCACCATGCTGCAGAATCCGTGGCTAATAAACTGATTTCAGACGAGGGCTCGAGACTACATATTCCTACAGGTTCTGAGGATAATATTATGTCCAACCTCCAGCAAAGTGACTTCCAAAAATTTGAATCTTTCAGTCACCATGCTGCAGAATCGGTGGCTCATAAACTGATCACAGACGAGGGCTCAAGAATACATATTCCTCTTGGTACTGATGACTATTTTGTGTCCGACTATGAAGATGAATTCTCAAGCATAATAGCTTGTGCTCTGACCTTTTTGAAGAATCCATTGACTGCATCTGAGGAACTTGTCGAGGATGCCAGGAAAGAACGAGGAATGGATGCTAAGTTGAATGAGAGCTCGCAGAGCCTGTCACGAATTTTCTCTTTGACTTCTAACTGGCCATCGTCGAGTTCTTTTGATTCAGACGGAATCCTATCTTCTTCAACCAATTCATTGGATTTACATTCGTCGAGCTTTAATGGATCGGATTTGTTGGAATCTTTGGTTTCTTATGGTGCTGACCACCCGCAAGTCTCTATGGGTTCGAAAATTACTGGAAAGCATAAATACTCTGTCATATGTTTGTATGCAAGTAAGTTCCATCAGTTGCGAGACCGTTGTTGTCCTTCTGAAGTTGATTATATTGCTTCCTTAAGCCGTTGTAGGAATTGGGATGCCAAAGGTGGGAAGAGTAAATCTTTCTTTGCTAAGACTCTCGACGATCGATTCATAATTAAGGAGATTAAAAGGACAGAATTTGATTCATTCATGAAGTTCGCCCCCAGCTACTTTCAGTACATGAATGAGTGTTATGAGTTGCATAATCAGACCTGCCTTGCTAAAGTTCTTGGCGTCTACCAGGTCAGTCTATCTACTTTTGTTCTGGATCACGTCACTGTCTGGCTGTTATAGGCCAAACACAGTGCACGAGTCACTTCCAAAAAAATTACCTTTTTTAGCATAAAAGTACGAAAAAAGTATCTTTAAAAAACATGCTCAGAAGTATTCCGGGGTTTAATCATACTATAAATTTTCTTAGGTTATCATAAGAGCAACAAAGAGTGGAAAAGAGACCAAACATGATCTCCTGGTGATGGAGAATCTGTCATTTGGTCGAAACATAATGAGACAGTATGATCTTAAAGGAGCTCTTCATGCTCGTTTTAATTCTGCTGGCAATGGTTCGGGAGACGTTCTCTTGGATCAGAATTTTGTCGATGATATGAATGATTCACCTCTATATATCAGTAGGAAATCAAAGCGTAACTTGCAAAGGGCCGTGTGGAATGACACTGCTTTCCTCCAAGTGAGTTTAGCATTAAAGTTTTTACTAAATATCTTAAATCTTTATTGTTCATAGCTAAGGGCTTGGGTTTCTGACTACTTTTTTTTGTTCTCTTTCAGTCGATCAACGTGATGGACTATTCTCTACTCGTGGGAGTAGATACTCAACGTCAGGAACTGGTATGTGGCATCATAGACTATCTCAGACAATATACGTGGGACAAACAACTAGAGAATTGGGTCAAGTCTTCACTTGTTCCTAGGAACCAGCAGCCAACTGTCATCTCTCCAAAAGAATACAAAAAAAGATTTAGGAAGTTCATCGACACCCATTTTTTGTGTGTCCCGGACCATTGGTGCTCTCACAGATTGAGTAACCCCTGCAAACTTTGTGGTGCCGGAGAGGAAAACGGTTCTTTGCATGCGAAGTCTCAAGAGCGTAGGGATCATGATGATGATTCTAGACCTCTTGCGAAGTCTATAGAGCAACCCACATGTGAAGAGAAATCTCGTCCCAGTTCTCCAAATCACGGGCAAAATGGTTTTTCTGCCTGAACTTCATCAATCGTCTTTCGTGTCAATGAATTTTACCTAATGTTGTATATAGCTTATCCGCGCAGTATGCCTGCTCTCTTTCTGCTGTTTTTTTTTCCAGCTAAGGGGCATCATCTCCATCGTCTTTTATAGGTTATTCCATATTCATTGCACATACAAGTTTGTATGTATATCTTCTTGAGTAATTGTTTAAAATTGAATTGGTAGTCTAAAGAATTCTACCCTTTTATATGCTATGAATGGAAAGTATTTGGGGATTCGGAAAAATACCTTTGCTTTTTACAGATTGTACTGAGATAGTCTCGGATCGCTCTACAAACTGACTTAGCCAGGCCGATTAAGTCTGTCTGGGTCACCAAGATATGTGGCAGGACTTGTTTGGTCCGGTCGATAAAATCAGACCCTCTTGAATCTCTTTGCAACCAGCTCGACATGGCTGATTGATATTGAATTCATCTCATATCAATTCAAACATCATTTTATGATGTTAAACAAGGCTCACTTGTGCACAATACAATTACATGCCTAAAGACCAAAATAGAAGGTGAGAGTTTTCTTTGCGAAGCTTACCTTGGTGTGGGGGGGGGGGGGGGGGGGGG
>CAIGRT010199316.1:1721-18073 GCA_903798405.1 Fraxinus platypoda | reverse complement strand
TACGCTATTTAGAACACTGGTATTATCACACGTAAAAGAAAAATTCTCTTGTATGG
Organism: Fraxinus platypoda; assembly: GCA_903798405.1. Taxonomy (NCBI): domain Eukaryota; kingdom Viridiplantae; phylum Streptophyta; class Magnoliopsida; order Lamiales; family Oleaceae; genus Fraxinus; species Fraxinus platypoda. The sequence goes on along the minus strand of CAIGRT010199316.1, from coordinate 18,017 downwards.
GTAAAAGATAAATCACAATGAAATATAACTACTACAACAAATTATTAATATTGCCATCTCATTAAAAACACTCATCCAAAATAACTATACAAAATAACCAGTGACCTATAAAGTTACATTATATCAGAAGGTAGAGGTACATCAGGGTATGGAACCAGGGACTATAAACCTCTTTCTCCATCATATCTGATTCAAATTCTCAAGGTCATTGGAAGATACACTAAAAGCACTTCCCCGGAAGCCACGTTCGTGTTCGTACTCAAACTTGGCGATCAATGTCGAGAAAGCAGAGCTGATAAGACGGTGCAATGAACTCAAATCCTGTACATTTTGGATCAGTTATGTGATGAATACAATGAGAGCCTGTTTGGTAAAAATTCTCATTTTCTACAGTAAATCAATTCTCATTTTTAACCGCACATTCTTCAATAAAATAATATTTTCCATCACATCAATATTTTTTNAAATTCTCATTTTCTACAGTAAATCAATTCTCATTTTCAACCACACATTCTTCAATAAAATAATATTTTCCATCACATCAATATTTTTTTCTTCTTTTTCAACCACACATTTCCCATCATATCACTATTCAAAAATCAATTCTTCCCCCAAAAATCCCTACCAAACACACTCTGAGTTATTAAACAGACACCTCCGTATAGTCGTCCCAAACTCAACAACTCTCTGAGGGTGGAGGACGACTGCACATATACCAAAACAAACACTGATAGCAGCAATTGCAAAGATAACAGGTCGAGAAATCAGAAATGTTTTCGAAAATAAGCGACTGCATGGCTTTCCTGGCCTTTCCTTTAGATTTAGGTTTGTGACCACCTCTCGACTCAAAAGAGGAACTGTTGCACTTTCATCAAGAGGGGGCGAAATTATTCTGGCCTCCAACTTATCCTTCGCCGTCTTTTCCGAACCCTGCAAAGTTAAAAAAAATCATCTCATTTATCATAAGATTAATTACAAATGAGTTGCCAAAGTTTAGTCATGAATTCGCTTGCCAATGTGCAATTTTTGCTAAGAACACAAATAGAATTATTAAGACGATTGAACTTCAATTCATATGAGTGTTACGAAGAAGAATATTTACCATAATAAAAAATGTCAAAAGAACGTGTGTAAATAAATGTGCTCACGATGCATGAAATAACAAGTACGAAAAGATTTGGGACGACTACTATTTTCTTTTGAGAAAATGCAGGGGGAGAGAATAAAACACACACGTGCATACCAGTGTATGTCAAGCTCAGGTGTTGAAAAAACTAACTGATTAGTGTAATACGAGTAAAGGAAGTAAATTCAAATGATTGCCCAACAAAATAATATTTTGAAATAAACTTGTGTAGAATGGAAACGTGGCGTATGGTAAGTAGAAAAACAAATATAAATGACATTAATGTTCATGCAAAAGGTTGCCTTCAAAAAAAATTGAACAGCAATTTAACAAGTTGTTCTTGCTGGTATAAAATCACGGGTTAATCCATTTGTACATAATGTATTTGTACATAATGGTTTGTACATAATGGAATACCCCCTCTCACATAATGCGCGGGGCCCGTGTGTATTTAAAAATTCCAACAATGTGGTCCCCATCTCTATTGTGAGTAGTAGGTAAAAGATTCGATAAAAAAATTCGGTACATGTAGCATGATCCTAAAATCACGGGCATGTAGTTAGAATAAATATCTGGACTACTAAAGTATCACATTTGAATCTCTGGTATATCACATTTCAGACATATCCGACCAATTTAGACTTCACTAAGAGTTCACCTGTCCCCAGTAACAAACTTCAACACAAACTCAATGAAGAATATGTGACTTGAAGCAAAAGTTAGAACTTTATCCATCTGTTGTATCAGTCACAATAAAACACGAAATAAATAATTGGCACTACTGGTCAACCTATTGTCCGAGTAGCTAATTGTTCGCTAACCTTTTAAAAAGGTGCAAATCCATCTTCTACCTTTCACTGTAGTTGCACGGTCAGTCTTCAACGATGAAAAGCTTCCAAACCTCTGTTAAATCGCCACATAAGCCTCACATGTTCAACTTTATGAAGCTAGTTTTTATTTCCTAACTTGGGCCGGTGTCTAGAAATTTGAAGGGAGGCATGTTTTCACAAGGGCCACAAGTCAATTTAATGGAGATTTGGATGCTTTGTCTTTGAGGACTTATTGTGCAGCTAAAATTAAAGTTCGAGGACCAACTTGCTCCCTTAAAAGGTTGGAGACCAACTTGCTACCGGCGAAATCGGGGTCCAATGCTAAAATTTTCCCACTAAATAATTTGATGCACAACATATGAAGTCCTCACCTGATTGGCAAATTGAACATCAATTCGAAGATCATTTTGGGAAGTTTGACTGGAATCATTTCCATCTGTCACATGCGTCACTATGTAGTCTTTTTCCTGTAATTTCTGACGAAGTATATTTCTTGCATTATTCAAAATCTTCCGAAGTAGCATCGTATCAGCATCAGGTACACCCATAACCAAATACTTATCCGTTACAGTTTTCATGCGGTACAGTACTCTGTCTAAAATGACTGTAGATTCTTTTTCTATCAAAAAGTGCAATAAGTAGTTGATTCTTTGTATCTGAGCAGCCGTCAAACGAGGCTCTAACACGGGGTCCTGGAGTAACCATGCAACTTCCAACAAAAACTCGTAATATTCTGTCTGTCTTAAGGCATAAACTTCGCATGTCAATGTTGGAGCTGCAAACTGGTGCCCATCGGAGCAAAGAGAAGAGTCAAATTTTTGTTGCATAATCGCCATTTCTTCACAAATTGGTTTGTCCCCAATAAGAATTGGAACGAAGTTAGATAAGCCAGACTGATTCTCAACCTGCAAAAGAGATATCCTCAATATGTGTGAAAACAAAGTCAAACCATAACGAGTATCAGCACCATTCTTGCAACAGCTCTTATATCAATTTAAAACTTCAGACTCACAGGGGACAAAAGATGTGACTAAAAATCAATTGAACACAAGGTCCCATTGTCAGATTAGTATATGCATCCAAACGTCAAAATTGCCGAAGCAAAGAAGTCAGATTTTTGAACAAATGCTTATCCTAGTACTTAATTGAACCAATACCAATACCCACTGTACAAGTCTACAAGAACATAAGAAGTGGGTAGAAGATGGTCCTCACCTCAATAAACGCTGGGCCAAAAATATCTGGGTCAGTTTGAGGGACATGTATCTTTAATAATTGATGGTCTAAACTGCTGCTGTCCCCTTCACTCTTGCAAGAAACCGATGAAATGCTAATATCATATGCCAGGTACCGGCCAGCAAAGGATACAAGAAACCTGACATGGGATGAAAAGTTTACATAATACACTCCAGAAAGAAGATTGAGCTACATGCTCATTCTAAGAAATGTTAGTAGAACAATAAGGATTAATAAAAACTGTACGTAGTTAAATTTGTTTTTCCAACGAAGTGCAAAAATTGATAACCAATAACTGCTATCAATCAACCACAACTATGAAACAAACAATCATTTTCCTTGTCAAAATCTAGTCATTGTTATGCATGGATAATTAGAAACATATCCATTTTGATTGTTTTCACCATTAGCTTTCCCAATCAAGAGTTGAAGCAATGATATCTCTAAGGCTATGTTTGATAGCCTATATTTTCCTTGAGAAATGGAAAACATTTTCCATTTTCACGTTAAATACATGTTTGATTGGTAAAATTTGGCAAGGAAAATATTTTCCCACCCCCCCACCCACGCGCCCGTTTTCTCTGTTTTATGGGAATCCATTTTCCCACCATTTTGGTGGGAAAATGAATTTCAGGTTCTGATCCCCCCCCTTTTTTTTTGGTAATGGAAATAAATTTCATAACTAATTGTAAAAAAAAATTTCACTTTAATGGACAATTTTTATGTAAGACGAAGCCAAACGAACACTAAACTTTGATGAAAAATGGTCAAAAAATAGTTTTCGAGCAAACTTTTTTTGAAAATGGTAACAAATTTCATAATCAATTGTAAAAAAAAAAATTTACTTTAATAAACAATTTCCATGTAAAATAAAGTCAAACGTGAACAAAAAGATCCAAAATTTTAAAATTTTTTGGGTGAAAAATTATACCGATCAAACACACTTAATTAACAATTCCCTGGAAAACAAGTTCTAGGCAATTATTTTCTCTGGAATTCATTTTTTTTCCACCCATTTTCCAACCTTGCAATCAAACGGACCCTAAATATAGCACGAGTCTGAGAGGCCTCACTGTGACCCCTTGAACAACCACACATCCCTTTTTGTACTTTGGTCCATCTACACCATCTTTTCCATGGTTTCATATCATTTCTCAAAACTCTTAGCCCAATACAGTGTATCTAGGTTGGCTTGTCCTGTCAACGATTTCATATCAGTATAATGCACGCATTTCTATTGCAAGGAAACAAATATCAAATTATCTCCACATATCAGTCCACTTTTATTTTTGTTTTCTATTTTTGGTTATAATGCAACAAGTAGCATGGTGTACCTTTTTCCTCTTCAACAAAATGATTCTAAAACTGCCTCGTCAACCAAACAGTACAAGTAGTGTGTGTAGAAAAGAGAATTAACAATGAGAAGTAAAGAACTTGAAGTAAAAAATATCTTAATAAAATCTTAATAAAGAAAATATCAGATAGTGACTCAACTTTCAGAAAGTAAATTTGTCAGTTGAATTGGCAAAGGCAGTACTATCATACCGAAATTTTGGTTGAAGTAGATTACTTCCACAGGCAACAAACTCTAAAGGCTTGCCAGCCTCAAAGCATGTTGGATGAATATAATGAATCTTTGGAGCTTGTCCCTTGACCTTGACTTTCACTACAGAAGCTCCATCTGTTGTCACATAGAAACTAACACTGTTAAAAAGCTGACGTAAGTGTCCCCTATTAACAACAAAGAGAGAATCTTCAATAGCAATCAACTATGAACTTTTTCCTTCCTACCTACCTACTACCATAACAATAAAAATAGAAAAATAGCATGTACTTTCTTCATCTCCAGAATAAGGCCAAATTATTGTTTTGTTTTTATGAGAGGAACTCACATCACTCATCAGTTTCTCCTAATTCATTCTCAGGCCAAAACACTTTTTTTACTTTCCATATAGTATTAGAAAATATTAAATTTCCTCATTATTCCTTCTTCATTACCAAACTAACCAATTATTAACTTTTGCATGAGATGATTACTGGTTGTGAAGTCTTTATGGCAGCAATAGAGAGTGAAGAAAGTATTAAATCTTCTATATTTGATTTTTGTGTTATTCCATAAGCAATCAAAGGCTACAAGCATTGAAGTGTGGCTATGACCATCAACATACAAACCAAAGAATCTACTGCTAGTTCGCTAAAATAAGCTTTCATTCTGAACACGAAAAGAAACAAATCATCTAACAGAAGAACCAGTGTTACATTTGAGTAACATAAAGTAGTGCTCCTAAGAACATACCCTCAAAAGAAGCAGGAAAAAAAAAATCCGCTGTGGAAAATTGAAACACTAACATAGAGATATGCATATCTACATTGCTATTTACGTGAGATTTCCAGCTAACCTTTTGTAACACGAAATATCATGTCATTAAGATACACAAGCATTGTGCCTCTTCCAGATAACATGTTTCCAGGTGAGACAACAAGGTCTTTTATACGTACAGCAGACTCCTCCAATAACTGCGTAATGCAATGATATTGTATAATGAGACCATAAAAAAATTACTAGCACATATTTTAAATCTGCCTCATACACGAAGTACGTCACATGCAAAGCAAAATGTATATTATAGCAATTGTAATGGATTGATTCAAACAATTTTCAAGTTATACCTGCTGCTCTAATGAGCCTACACTGTTAAACATGTAAAGCAGCCATTTAGATATTAATCTTCTCCCATGGTGGGTCTACCACAGTAGCAACACAGCACCCTGAATCATTTTTTTTAACCTTTTGAGTATTGTTATTAATGATCAGCAAAATCTTAGCACAAATTTGTAGATTTACAATACAAAAAATTATGCAGTTCAAGTGCTCAATAGATATTGGGTGACAAGGAAGATCTACAATACCTTAACCCACATAAACTTTGGCATTGCAACAAAAGCAGTCAAAATTGTACAACCCGGACGGATATACCCTTCCAATTCAACGGGCATGCTAGCCAACCATTCAAATACCTGTAAAAACATTCACCCTCGTGTTAATCAAATACCACTATCTTTTACACAAATAACAAATTTCCTTCCTCACACACTAAACTGTAAAAAAAAATTGAATACTTGATGCCGAAGTCGCCGAGGAAACACTGCAGGGTTCCAATCGTAGAGCTTGAAGGAGATTCGACCAGTAGGACACTGCAACAAAGCATCAAAACAGAGCAAATTTTTTAAGTCAGATTCCAAATGAAATAGAATCACATCATGTGAGGCAGCAAATTGGCATTTAACCCACCAAAGAGGAGAAAACACTCTTGTTATCACGACAGGATGTGGAGTTCGTGTATTTTGGGTTCTCTTTATCCTCATCATTGTGAGTTTCAACAAAAGCTGCAGATAATACACTATTACTCAGGTTATTTTGGGAACCAAGAGCTGAGCTTAGTGTTGATGCATGCCCTTCTGACTCCATCAAAATTTCCCTTTCTGGCATTTGACTGCTCAAGTGAATCATATCTGTAACATCCAGATATTTGCAAGGATGGTCAGCTACTTCACTATTGTAAAATACTGCAAATGTGCCGAAAAAACAAAGCAATACAACGAGTAGCAAGAATTTCCTGGTTGATAGTAGCTTTAACAAGAGGTATTCTCAATGGACTCCACAAGTATCGAGCATATACAAAATATTCCTCTATTGCTGACATGTGAACGCAAAGGTAATACAAGAGAGGGAGTCAGACACATTTTCGCAGAGATGAGAACATAATCACAATGTTGATACAAGTCAACAGTACCTTTCCCAGTGTCATCATCGCCTCTGACATTATCAGCTAAGGCGACCTGTTGAGGTTCCGTCTCAAAACTACCTTTAGCATCATTGGGTTTTCTTCGGCGTCTGTTATTGTGACGTTCTAATTTTCTCCGACAACTCCGTTTTCCCTCATCAAAATCTGACAAAATGTGAAACCTGCCAAAGGTAATAAAACAAAAGCAGATAGGATCCAATCAGGAGATTTTGTTGAAGAAATGCATCTGCAGTGCACTTCAAATGTGGAGATAAATAGCTCCAGGGCAACTTATCCACAGGAAAAATTTAAAAATATACACAAATCATTTTTCCTGAATTCAGTGGAGGAGGCCCATTTAAAACTGTGCTTTATCGCCCTCTAAATTTCTTTTTGATAAATTCTAGGGGGAACCATCGTCATAACACATTTTAAGATTACAAATATATCCCCAAATACCTGACGTAAGCTCGACCAAAGTCTTGATGTTTTCACAATTATTCTTTCCAATCTTTGGTGGCTACATTTAGCATCCATATCAATTTAACTTATAGAAGTGTCAGTTACAAACATCTGTATTGTGGTCCCTGTGCATTTACACAACCATTTCAACAAATTTCTTCTTCAAGAACACTACAAATTTCTACCATGACCCCAAAAGTCCATAATGCACTCCATTATTAGCAACACACCATACAATCTCAACGCACCAAAATCATATCCTTAGTTGCTCCCGTGCTAGCATGCACATGCACACATTTCAACCAGCCAACTAGAGACAGTGTGTACAGTCGTGAACACGAGACAGTGAACAGTTACATATCAAAACCTACCATCCAATTTGCAACTCTCAATATATATCTTTCATTTTTTACATATGCACAGGGAGAGGAACAAACTATGCCTATTCAGCTATTCTCAGATTTAAAGTCAGCTACATGACTAATTGAATTATCAAAACATACGACCGTGCTATGCCACAAACTCATGTACTTAATTGTCTACACTCCCACATGGCCACACAAGCTTTTTCTTAATTGAATTAATCATAATGAGCTCATGAACTTCCCCTCATTTATAAAACTTGTATCACTATTAATTCCACGCGTAAAATGATCGAGCAATCAGATAAAAATACAGAACCAGAATCCTAATTCCCATAGAAAAGAAATACACGAATGCTTAGTATTCACATAATTTAATCCCACCAAATCTCGGAATTGTACATTCGAGTGTCGAAAATTGATATAATTGGCCCCTCGTAGTCGTAGATAAAGCTAAATTCTTTATCAATTTAATAGTCAAAACACCACACATGCAGCAACCATTGATCTTAAATGAACTTACTTTCCACACTGCTGACAATATCTCGTGCACTCCCCGTCAAGAACCACCGAGCTCGCATTTGCACACCGCAAGCAAATTCTGTGCCTCTGATGATACCCTTTGAGCTCACTAATATCGGCTTTGCACCCCGGCACCTGACAACGATCCGGCGCGCCACCACCCGAAACTCTCCCGGACCGGACCCGCTTCTTCCCTGGGAGGACCCCGCCAGTCTCCTCCGCCTCCAGCTTCTCGTCTAGCTCCGGGCACGCGCAGGGGATCCGACCTGCCAAAAAGTTCGGGCAAACCAACCTCGGGTCCCTCTTCCTGACCCGACCCGAAATACCAGTCTCTTGACTTTGACCCTGTTCGACTCCAGTTTCAAGTTCCGAATCTGGGAGCGGGATATTTTGTTGTGGGTCGGAGGGCTCAAAGGACAGATTTATACTATCATCAAGCTCGAAATCGAGAAAATCGGACCAGTCGAAAAGAGAAGAGGAGATGGGCTCATCAGGGAAATCATAGGCAATTGTGGAGGGCATTTCGGGGTCCTTCACCAGGTCAGTTGCAGTTGAAGGGGGTGGGTTGTCACGCATTTCTTTTAGTATTGAGTTTTTGGGAAACAATGAAGAGGCTTGAAGATTGGGGGCTATGGCGTCTTGAGGTGGACAAGATGGTGGTGGTGGGCGGGATGGTAGTAGTGGTATTAGGTGGTTAAAGGACAACGAGATTTTCTATTTCTTGTTCAACAAAAATGGTTGATGGAACATCACATTCTGCTAAATTTCTCTCTTTATTTTTCACTTTTTCTCTAATCCTTAAAGGTAAAAATGGTGAAATATGTCAAATTTTACAAAGGGATGATCTTTCTACATTAGTACAAGTCCATTCACTTTTCACCCGCACTGGAAATTTACTTGTTAATGTCAATTGGGCATTCTCATGGTCATATCAATTCATCACCTCTTCTCCTCACTCTCCTCTATCAAAATTTAATTCTTACAAATAAGCTTCTTCCTCTTTCAAATATCCGAATGCATAGAAATGTTTGCCAGAAGGGAAAAAGAAGATGGAGGAGAGTCGAGCTGGTTTTTGATTGGCACTATACACAGAAAGTAGAGAATGAAGAGTAGCTTACATTCCTTGGCTAAATTGTTGTCCCTTAACCCCCATACCGACCAATTTGTTTACATGGTACTGGTAAGAATTTTATCTGCACATCACGTCTGAGGAGAGGGGAGCTCGGTTTAGATTGGAATTGGATACACGAAAAGTATATGGTAATGGAAATCATTGTTATGAATGTCAAGACTTGTGCTGTTTTATGGGTTTGCTGTCGACCAAACTCACAAAGCAGCAATTTTAAGAGATTTTCACATATCCATAGTGTTTTGAGCGATTTTTAACATCAATAATATATACAGACATACAAATATATACTCTGGTCACTCGATCTAGCTTGTGAGTTCTGTCATAGACTTATTTGCTTATATTCCTGAAGCAGCCAGTAGAGCTAGATTTAGTTAGTGAAGCATGTTCTCAGCTTCTCTTTATATTCTACTATTTTTGTGATTCCTGCGATCTTTCCACAAACATAATGTAACTTGGTTAACAATTTGACAACGATAAACTTAGTCCGGACAGTGATGTGAAATTAAGGTATTTCACAAAGTAAAATTTTTGCATTTTCTGTGTTCCCAAAAAAAAATACGATTAACCAACAAGTTAACTACTCAATTATGATAAATTTGATCAGATTTTGAAATTCCATAAGTACTCAAATCGAGCGAAAATGCCTTCATATAAAAAATATTAGGCTTGTTGTCTTACCAAATGAGTGACATTGACAATCATTAAGTAAATAGAAAAAAAGAAAAAAAAAACAGAATCACAAATAAAAGTGATTACAATTCACCAATGCCCTTGAAAAAAAACGGAAGAAAAGATCAAGCATTTACAACTCTGCAATTCTTTCTGATCTCTCCATCTCCATTTGTAAGCACTCCAATGGCACCCATTTTCTTCATTGATTGCGCAAAACGAGCAAAGAATACTTGATCATGCTGCAAAACTCGTGCAATATGTGCTGATCGGGGATCTGTCAACAAGGCTGCATCTGATCGAAGTATGCCCATGTCCTGGTTCAGAGCGCGATAGTAATGGCCATCAAATGAAAGAGAGCTTTGAGGGTCCATCTCTAGAATCTTCATTTGATTTACAGGATTGGGACAAAGGATCCTTAAGGTTTTCGCATAATCTGGATTCAGAGAAGGATCTGCATCTCCCTTTCCTGTGAAATTGTAAAGTGTTCTTGCAACCAATGTGCAATGTGTAACTCCAATGGTATGTGCCCCTACATATAATTATTGCATCACACACACTTCATTTCCTCAACTTATCAACCAAATATGAATAGTGTTTGACTGTATTAAGGAAGAAAAAGAAGACAAATCTATGTATTGTCTAGTCCAGTCCAGAATCGTTTATGCAAAAATAGGACTTGTTACCTGATAAAGTTACAAGATCCATTAGGTCCAAACCATTGTTCTTAAATTGTTGTAAGAGAATTGTGAAATTTGTAGATGCAGATGGTAAGTTTGCTGTGGCTTCTGAAGCAATTGAAACCCTCCCATCTTTCCTCCCAGTGAAAACTTCCCACATTGGTCGTTGGAACTGTTGCATAAGGTCGAACAAACATATTCATGAATCTTAAATAGTTTGCGTGCATATAATCACAGTACGCTACTTAGTGAATTCCTCTCAGATAGTCTTAAGCGTCAAAGTAGATCGTGAAAACTTAGCAAAATGAAAAATGCTAGCTTCAACAAGGGTCACTTGACATTACTCTTACATTGAAGGTGAACTACTGTACCTATGTACGTACTTTCTTTGTTTGCTGATTATTTTCTGTTGTTATTATTGCTCTCTAAAGTATATAATAAGGTTTAATTCGTAGCACTTACTTGGTAAGAAACTGCATCTCGAGCTGACAAATCTACAATTTTTTGACAATTTAACGTTGAATTGTCAAAAATTGTAGGCTTGACCGTTGCCACGTCAGCAACTGACATATTTTATTCAACCCATCATGATAGGAGATCATTTCTATTATGAGCAAAGAGACGATATCGGCCAACACAAAGACACGTATTAATGCGTCCCATAAGTTAAGTTCAAGCATAGACTTATGCATCCGTGCATACCAGTGTCAATCGGACACTAGACCTTACTATATGTACATCAAGCCTTTTCCATCGTGAGCAGGCTTAAAACCAACAGGAAAACTCTCAAAGTATTCATAATCACTAAGTTCACCAAAGAAATTGGGATTCAAATTAATCTTCAAAATTCGAGTAAAATAAGGGGTCATTAACAGCATTTGTTTGCATGGGCGTGTTCTCCATTGCAGGACTCATAGAAAGACAAGAAAAATGTCCTTAACAATTCTACTCTAACTCAAAATTTGGAGTTTCTTATAAATTCGACAAGAAAACAGTACCAATTCTACTCCAAGTCACGTGTATTCTAGTTTCACACTTTATCCTTAATTCTTTGATCAATGTCGAAAAATGTACAATGTACAGACAAACCGGCTAACACTTGTGATCTATACTGAAAAAATGTGCTTTTAGTAGGAGAAATAATTTTTAAAAAATCATGTTTTTGAGTTCTTAGTACATGAATCTGTCGTTTAAAAAAAAAAAAACGTATAAGACTATTTTTTTTTTTATTTTGTGTCACTTTATATTTTATTATTAAAATTTACAATCAACTAGTCACGGCAATTGAGAAACATCCAACTAATAGTCATACTCGTGTAAAACAAATAAAGTAAATAATTCACTGACTTTTCCATCTTCTTTGTTTGTAAATCGTCTCTTCATATCATCTTAAGTTCAGGATCGAGTTCTTATAAAAAAGATATAATGAATTTCATTTTTTTTTTTGGCCTAATGGTGTTGAGTTCTTTCAAAAACACACCATATTCCAGATTTTCCACAACAAAAAAATCTTAGTACTTCAACAATATAAGTGGAATAGAAACAAATTCAATTAAACGAATAGAAGCAGGAAAATACAATGTTTATACCTAAACCTCATGAAACACAAACTTGAGGTTTTCCAGACAACTATAATATAAGTTAAAAGAATTAATCTAATTGTACAACCAAGTAACGTACAATTTGGTTGACTTGCCATTGATCTCAAAAATAGTTTTTCAAATGAATGGATGTGATTCCATGTTGTCAACGAAGTTGTGAAATGAATTGTACGAGTAGTTAGTACTGTCCAATGACTCCAATCCGGGGCTCTCCTGATGTCTACCAGGAACCGAACCCAAGAACCTGTTTATGTCCATCTCTGGAATTCCAATGAGCTCCTGATATAGTCCTCCGCTCACGTCCGCCATATGTTCAACTGGATATTGGCTGTAAACATAACCTCCCATCCAATGATTTGATGGAACAATGGGAATGGGAACTGGATTACAGTATGTAACTACATTCTGATGTTGGGGAATGGAGAGAGAATTATAAACATCCGCATTAAGGAGATTCTGATAATTATCGTTGATAAAAGAATCAGCCAATACAATCTCGGATTTATAATGAGGCGAATTGTCTTCCGGTGCGACATGGATGGAGTCTTCAGCAGCTATACGTTTATTTTCTTGGTGACATGCACTTTCATCGGTGCTATTATCTGGTTCTTGAATCTGATCATCTCTTTTTCGCTTTCTATTCTCGTTCTTTCTGATCCTACACAGAACCCAATCGTCCAACTACAAGACACAATTCAAGCAAAGAGGGGAAAAATATTTGTAATGTCGAAGTGCAAAAAATTTATTGAGATAGATAGATAGAAAGAAAGATTTACCTTCATGTCGTCTGCACTTGATTTTTGCACTGGTGGCGGATTATTCACTGTATATTCATGCATAATCCAAGAGGTCTTAATTGGAGGTTTTCCTTCATAGTATACCAAAGTCTTTCGAGATCCAACATCTACACCATTGTGTTTGACTACAGTGTCAGCTCCTGATGCTTTCCAGAAGCCATCACCTGCTGCTCGATTTGGTCGTTTCCCATTTTTGTATTTTTTACTCCTCGGAGTAAAAAAGAACCACTCGTTCTCTCCACTTGACCTGTATTCATCTGCGAATCGAATAACATGAAATAATATCATCGTTAGAAAGAAAGCTCCTTCTTAAAAGTAAAACTCGAGAACGAGAACAATAGATGAATTTACCGGCAAGTATTTCAGGGTTGAACTCGTATAGATTAACAACGTTAATCTTATTGCGAGGAAGCTCTTCTTTCATGATCTTTTTCATCAAGTAATGAACAATAAGTTCACCATGAGTAGGCTTAAAACGAAAACCAGCAGGCAAACTCCTGAAGTATTCATCATCGCCAAGTTGATTCTCCATTGTAGAACTCACGAACTTCAACAATTCTACTCTAGGTAAAAATTTAATTTAGCCTTTGTTATGGTATTTATAGAGCCCTTTTTTGTATGAATAACGTGTATTATAGTTTAATTGAACTTCTCTCTCTTTCTTGGATATGTATTCTTAATTTTATCATACGTGAATTTTATTGGATAGACTCCTGTGCACCAATGAAATTCAAACTTTTAAACTGAAACTCTAATGCCCCTAGGATTTAAATCAGATTTTCAATAGATTTGGATAAAATTTGATAAAATATATTGTTAAAATTAATTGTTGACTTTGACTTGGATTAAAATTTAGATTTTAATCACTATCAAATAAGGGCTAAGATTAATTCTATTTTATCTGCAATACTTATTATCAACATCTAATGCGATAATGAATCATTACGACATTATTCAATAAATTAAAATACGTTTCAATTTTATCAGAGAACATTGTAGCGATTTGTAAATCGTGCTTACAAACGACATTACAACTAAGCCACTTAAGCAGAAATTATAGTGATAAAAATAGTGGATACTACATCCCTTGCATTTTATTCTTCAGAAATTTTACAGCAATTATGAAATAAAATATGGAAAAAAAAATGTGATGATTTTTTCAGAAAAAATAAATATAGAGATTTATTGAAATAGAGCAAGCGGGTCTCCAATCTTTAGTTTATGACAACGTGGTCCTCAACCTTTTGGTTTGTAGCAGTTGGGTTCATATAGGCAATTACAAAATACGCCATATTCCACATTTTTTTTTCAGTTCTTCGTCTGCTGTTGCGAGTGAAATTTGAATCTTAAAATCATTATAATGTATGACAAACTTTCTATTATAGATTGTTTAATATTTTATTGCGCCCATCGGTCAACGACTGCCCGTGCTCATTCAAAATATTGGATTCGCCACTGCTTAGAACTACATACAAACGTACCAAATTGTTGGCTTCTATAATTTTTAAAAATGGTTTTAAATTTAAGAATTTAGTAAATTTCTTCTTACATTGTATGATTCATATCCAAGATTTATAAGAATTTACTATATTAATAATTCATTAACTTAGCTTAGTAATACACAATTAAGTGGTACACATAAGTAATAAATTTATTTATTTAATTAAAATTTATATTTGTGGTTACAAATTTTTATAATATATTTTACACAGTTTTTTTAACACATTAATCAATGACGGATTTTTCCCATAAAAATTCGGTTGCTAAGTTAATTATGAAAAAGAAATTAAAAGATTCAATGTCAATAATATCCAATGAAATTCAAATTATATCCTTATTCAATTCAAATTTTATCTGTTTAGAGTTCTATTTTCCTTAAAATACTTAAGAAACCTTAAAACAAACTCCAAAATTTGACTTCGATTGAACTTGTAACTCGGAGAAAACATCATTCAACACCATTCTTCATTAGGTCATTCTAGTAGTTCTGAGATGGAGAGCAACCCTAGACAAAACTGCTGCTGTTACATTCCCTATAGATGTTCCCGCAACTTCGTATACTGATGATGAATTCTTTGGAAGTTATGATGATTATTTCTCATCAACGCTTACTGATGATGAATACTTTGCCAGTTTCCCTCCGGGTTATCGATTTGTCCCCCGTGGAGACGAACTTATTGATAAGTACTTGTTTAGTTATTTGTTTCTTTTGTAGGATGGATTATTTTTTTTCCTCGTGCTATTTTGTTACAGATTACGAGCCCGTAAACCGAATGGATGGTATTTCTTTACCCCAATGAATAGAAAGTATAAGAATGGGCAACGGCCAGATCGAGCTGCAGATAATGGATACTGGAAAGCAACCGGGATTGACAAACAAATCAAATGCAACGATGAAATTATTGGATTTCAGAAGGCTTTGGTATTGTACAAGAAAAAACATCCAAAGGGTCTTGTGAAGACTTCTTGGATTATGGAAGAATATCGACTGAATAATCTTCCACCCCGCCGACGAAAGGGTTTATTTAATCTTTAAAATTTTTAAAGAGTTCTTGAATTTTATTTATCTGCAACGTCGTCCAATGGAGTGTTTTCTTGTAGTTGGACGATTGGGTTTTGTGTAATGTCTACAACAAAGAGGGCATATCGAACAACAACACTAGAAAACGATCATGGACCAACAGAAATCAGGTTCAAGAACCAAATAAGAACAATGATGAAGCTGCAGCAGGGCAGGAAAAGAATGATCATACACAAATGTTCCTCCATATCAGAATGCAGAGATATACGGTAATTTAGCTCCCATTACCATGGTGTCACCAATATATTCGACTTGTGATCCAGTGTCGATGGAACAATATCATGAGTTATCAGGAATTCCAACGATGGACGAGAATAAATATTTGAAATTGGGACTTTGCTGGATGTAGATTCTTGCTAGTTTATATTAGTTATTGAATATACATTAGACCTTATCATTTTAGTCATTTTAGATGCAGTTTTTTATTTTCATTTTAAGCATTTTTATTGTCCGAATTTGGAGATTATTTTATGAACATTCTATTAATCATTGTGTTTACTTTTTTTTTTTTTT